>OU612058.1:147141136-147424824 GCA_914767635.1 Melanostoma mellinum
ATAATTGAAAACAACGCAATAGTAACGAAAGCAGACAAAGGCAATACTATGGTCATTATAAACAAACAAGAATACATTGACAAAACCATACATTTCTTCAATAATAACCACATAAAACATCTTGAAAATGATCCTACAAAAATTTACGTCAAAAACATTAATAACGCCATCAACAAGTGCAACCACATATTTACAAACATAAACAAAATAAGATTAAAACAACCTAACGCTCAAGCACCAAACTTCACTGGATTACCAAAAGTACACAAAACAGGGACACCAATAAGACCGCTCATCAATTACACAACAGCACCATGCTACAAAGTTGCTAAAATACTACAAAAAATAATAAAAGCAAATATAACATTAAACAACAACAAAAGCATCAAAAACTACACAGAATTTATAGAAACAACTAAAACATTAAATATATTACCACAGTACAAATTAATATCATTCGACGTAACCAACATGTACACAAACATACCTATAGATGAAACAATAGAAATACTAAAAGAAAATTTAACCACCACAGCAACTATCAACCAAAAACAAATAGAAGAAGTAATAAACATACTACAAATAACCCTTAAACAGAACTATTTCACATTTAATGACAAATATTACACACAAGAAGAAGGACTAGCCATGGGTTCACCATTAAGCGGACTACTAGCGGACATATACCTCAACCACTTTGAAAATAAATATATACTATCAAACCTCAATCCACATCAACAAAAAATAATATTTTACACAAGATACGTAGACGACACCTTCATCATTTTCGACGGCACACTAAGACAAATTGATATATTGAAAAAATATATCAACAATATAAAGGACAATTTAAAATTCACAGCAGAAACAGAAAACAACAACTCAATTAATTTTCTAGATTTAACTATCACTAAAACGGACAACCTATTAAAATACAAAATATATAGAAAACCAACAACAACGGACATCACAATAAATAGAAACTCCCACCACCCACATGCACAAAAGATGTCAGCATACAACGCCTTTATCAATAGACTTCTAAACGTTCCAATGAACGAAGAAGATTACAATGAAGAATTAAATACAATAAAATACATAGCGACAAAAAATGGATTCAACCAAGAAGTAATAGACGAATTAATATACAAAAAGAAAAAGAAAATGAAAAGCACCACCAAACTTGAACACAAAACAGAGATAAAATATATATCAACAAACTACACTAATCTACTACCACAAACACTAAAATATGAACTTAATAAACTCAACATTAAAATATCGTTCAAAACAAACAACAATATACAAAAAATATTACAACCTAAACAAGTAAAAGACAAAAGACTATGCACAGGTGTGTATAAAATCAAATGTAATGACTGCGACAAAATATACATCGGACAAACAGGTAGAACCTTTTATGACAGGTTCTTGGAGCATAAACCAAAACAAAACACAAAATCTACATATGCACAGCACCTAATAGACAACAATCATAATTACACCAACTTCGAATTTAACCTAGACACATTACATATATGTAGGAAAGGAACAACACTTGACGCATTGGAAGAGTACGAGATATACAAAGCAAATAGAATAAACAAAGACAATATATTAAATGACAAATTAACAATAAAACAAAACCCACTATACGATACAGCAATCAGCTATCAACACAAGAAGAAATAACAAAAAGAGACAACATGTACTATAATAAAACAACAATAAAAACTTGACAACTGGAAAATTGGCAAAGTAAACAAAAGTTTTTGTAACAGGTAGCCCGAAGATGGAATAATATTTCCGAAACGCGTCGCTTATTAATATTCAATGTTGTGTAATTAAGGATAATAAATAACAAAAATTTCCAAAAAGTGTTTTCCTTTTTAGTTTAAAATAGAAATACATTTTACTTTATATCATACAGATATAGACATCCAAACAGACTATACCCCCCCGCATATTGATTTCAATCCAGTGGCCCTAACAGTCTTTCCGACTAGAGAAAGCTGGGAGGGAAACAGGGTTATAAAAGAAAATCACATTTCCGTCTTCACAGATGGTTCCAAAACGGACGAAGGGGTAGGATCAGGTATCTTTTCAGACTACCCTAACATGAATAGATCAATAAAGCTTCCCGACTTCTGCAGTGTCTTTCAAGCAGAAGTACTCGCAGTGTGCGAAGCCGCGAAGCACCTTGCTACGCAAAACTTGATCAACAAAAATATTGACTTCTTCATAGACAGCCAGGCGGCCATTAAAGCTATCTCATCCATTATCACAAAATCCAGGCTAGTAGACAGCTGTCGCAGTAACCTTAGACTGCTCAGTGAGACAAACACAGTTAGTTTAACCTGGGTTCCTGGACATCGTGACATTATCGGTAATGAAATGGCGGATAAGCTGGCAAAACTCGGGTCAGCACTCGAATCCAGCGAAGCGAACACTTCAGTTCTAAAGCCACTAGAGCAAGAAAAAAGCAGAATCAAACACAATTTTCTAAAAATCGCCAATGACAGGTGGTCATCTTTAGAAACATGCCGAGTCTCTAGAAACCTTTGGCCAGATATTTCCAAGAAAAAAACAGAATTTCTACTCCAGCTAAGCAGACCTCGGCTCTCTCTGTTGATTGGCATTCTCACGGGTCACAACTCGTTGGGTACCCACATGATGAGAATGGGCATTAGCACATCCGACTTATGTAGAGGATGCCAAGATGAGGAGGCAGAGGAGGGATCTTTTCACTTCCTCTGTGAGTGTCCTAGCTTAGCCCACACTCGGAAAAAAACCCTCGGAGAATACTTCTTCGACGAACTGGGCGACATCTCTAACCTCCCACTGAGCAACGTCCTGAAATTTACTCAGGGCTCCAAATGGTTCAGTGGGAGTTCCCTACCACAATAACCATCCACCTCTCCAATCCTCCCATTTCCTCATCCTATGATTTCCCGGGGAGCACAATGGATCCTCGAGATCCGAGTGAGGTGTTGCCACTTGTGGCTGCACCCCCCATTCAACCTAACCTAACCTAACCATGTTAAAGAGCATAGGCTGCTTTTAATCTAATTAAAACCTGGTGCTGCTCTCGACGCACTGTTGAATCTTCCTATCCTTGATACCTACATCATGGGGTGTATTCTCAAGACCATTTCTCGTTTAAAGAGACACAATTCGCATTGGAGTTTCGAGGAACTCGCAAGCAGCATATCTATTAACTCATGTCTAATGGATATGCCGTCCGACACGATGATTCCAAGGCTAGTGCCTTTTTGAAGAACGATGACATACGACTTTACACCCCTTTATGCAAATGGCTTTAAGCTACGTTACGGGAGAAGCATATGTGTTTGCAGCAAGCTTTGCTTAAGGCTCTTCTCAGCCCTCTAACTACTTCGAAAGTGGTCCAGGAATGAATGAGCTCTCTAAATGCAACCGGAAGACTAAATTTTCTGAGTCTCGTTTGGTTTCGAGGCCATCACGGCATAACTGGAAATAAAATCGCCGATGAAGTCACGCGGCAAGGATGTCAGAAAGCTTTTTCAGAAACTGAAACGTCGCTAGGTCTGCTATCCCGTAGCAGAAAATCTTGTAGAAAGCTTATTGGCGTTGCAATGGGGCACTTGTTTTTTGTCAATCACTTAAACCTGTTAGATGTTTCTACGAACATCTGGAAAGCTCTAAACAAAAAGAAGGTTGTTTGTTAACTGGTAGAACAATGAACCGGTATTTAGGACTGAGTGCTCCAGCTGGTATTTTAACAACCTCCAACAGCTTACGTCCTAATTACCAGAAGAGTTGTTTCAATTCTATATTTTCTGCTTTCTTGATTTTGATTTTAATTTTCTCGCTTTTTATGTTAAAGTTGCAAAGTTCAATGAGAGAACGAACAACATTGACTGTCTAAAATTTCTAGTAAGGAACTAGTTGTCCCAATACGCATCATGATGATACACCATGTCAATCTGACCCCACTTTCAGCACGAACTACTCGTCATTCTCTGCTGCCTTCCAAGAAACTGTCAAGATAAAAATGGCAAGACCACTACACAAATGAAGACAAAGACTATTCTCAAATTTAACTTACCCAAGGATATTTTCTTTCGCTAGACCTAATTAAATTTGAAATTTCCGTGACATTAATTTGCTTTCTTTCATTCTGTCGTTGGTCTTCTTGGCTTCAGCAAGAAAAGCACACACAGACAAAATGGCCAGCAAATCGGAACAAAAACTTGAGGAAAGTAAATGAGAACCAGAAACGACTGCTTTCACTCACTTAGCATTCTACTGGAGTTGCATCCTTTTTTTTCTTATTTTTCTGTTCTTCTTCTCTTCTCAGTTCAATAGAAAATGAACCAACTTTTAAATGCAATTATTCTCCATCTTCCATCGAATTGGGAGGCATTTGTGCATAAAAATAAAAAAAAATTTCCAACACTAACACAACAATTAGGGAAAACTCTAGAAACCCTCTAAATTGAATATAAGGATCGCAAGGGTTTAAAAACGAATGCCAAACGACTGTTTTGAAGGATTGGATATGTTTTTCTTTTTTCTTCTGGAGATTGTCTTTCTTTTTATTGCAATTTCATTTCAAAACTTCAGATTCAAACTCCAATCAAAATCAATTTTCCCAAGCCGTATAAAACAGCAATGGCCGACATGGAAATGAATGGGGGTGAGAGTTCGAAGGATGTGGTCAGTTGGAGTATTTGTTTTGCTGTGTTTTTTTTCTCTCTTCTATTCACTAAGTCGCTTTATTATTATTTCTTTTTGATTTTTTTTCGAATTTCGAATTTCTGTTGATTCGTTTATTCCGATGGATACTGACTACAGCCACTCATGGCATGGGATAGATTGCTGCTTGGTTTTTATATTTGTTTGTATTGACCCCAAAAGTGCAATCAGCTAAAGTGCATGTAGACCGCTATTGGATAAGAACGATAGATGTATATGTAAAGACATATAGTCGTAGGTATTATAGAGAAGGCAAACAAAATCAATTAAATTTGAGGCGAAATGAAAATTGGAATTTTATTTTTTCGAAACCGCTATTGAATGGCAATGCGGGAAGTTTGAAGGGGTTTTGCTCCAAACTTTGAGCGAGTGTATGCTAGGTGAGTGGTGCCTTGGTGAAGTTGATGAGAACGAGAGTGGATATGGATTTAGGGGGTGGTGTCTGTTGTGTTGTGTCAAGGGGTTTGATATGGAAATTGTTGTGAATCAGAGAACGCTTTCAGGTATCTATCTTTTCATTAACCTAGTTTTAAAAATCTGGACAAACTGCAACGTCAATTAAATAGGATACATGATGTTTGCGTAACTAAGGCTTCCTGCTGTTCTTTTGAGAGGGGATGAAAGTTTTTCTATTGCTATCACTTAGATTAGCTGATATACTGGGTGTTCCGTACTTCGTGTATTATCCTTTCGGGTGTGATTCTTGGTCATATTCTAAGAAAAAAATGTTCTACAGTAAAGCTCAATTCTCAATTTGACATCACTGACAATAGGACAAAAAGAAAAAAATTAACATCCTAAGCATCACTTTTTGCTACTTGAACATAGACCAATCTCTGTGTTTAACTGTGGGTGTTAATAGTTTCGAATTCAGCTACATCCGGCAACAATTAAATCCAACAAGTTGAATTAACTTTTATCGGTGATATCCAGAGCTCTACTGCCTCATTTTGGTAGATACTTCTTTCCAAAGTCCAAACGTCGATTGATTTTTGTGATCAATGGCCTTTTTTCAAGCTATCCGACCTTTTAATCCACTTTTCCTTATTGTTCGTTTAACAGTTTGGGGCTTATATTTTTGTTGAAGTCAGTTTTTTCATAAAATTGTCATATTTCCTCTCATCATTCACCTTTTGCCGAGTTTCTGATCCCGGTAGCCCCGAGAGATCTAGAAGCTTCGTTGGCCTATCTGGGCATGGTTTAGGATATGTGTGACAGATCAGTGACGAAGGTAAGATGTCCAGCTGCGACCACTTTTCGGACCGTTTAATACAAGTTGTGTTGGAGCCTGATACTCGCCTATGCTGGTGTGCCCTACGGCTCCGCTTTGTCTCCGACCCTCTTCCTTATTTTCATAAACGATCTCTAGTCTGAAACTTCTATTCCTCTGAATTGTTTTGGTGACGACTCAACCCTCAGCTTTTCATATTTGTTTCCAAATTCACAGTCCTGCTCTTCGGATGTGGATCAATTGCATATGATTAGGTGATTGAGTTCTGAATCGTAGAATCGATTGATTCTCTGGACCATCATCGAAATTGTACCTATCTAAGATTTTTTTTATCGCTTTTTCATAAACAGTGCTCTAGTGAAATATATGCCTGCGTTCCGCCCCTGAAACAAATTAGCCGCAACCCGCAATACCTGCTTCAGTTGGAAAGTTCATAAGTTTTTCCTTGAGCCCGATTTTGCACGTACTCTCGAGTATATAGATTTATATATCAATCGTTTGTAATTCTATCTCTAGCGCAACCTAAATCACAGATTGACAACCGAAGCCTCTTACTTTGGTAATGAATTATCTTCTGAAGCTATAGGTACCATTTTAAGATCGAGTGTTGAAATGATTAACTTAAATTTTATGCCACACCGATCTGATCTAACACTGCTATGTAATTTGTGTAACAGAAGGGAAATTGAAGATGTGTACCACTTCATTGCTATCTGCCCAATGCTTCAAGAGATACGTCGATTAAATTTCCAGGAAAGTTACCTATCCTTAGCTCGACATATTGAATGGAAAACTAGGTTGGCCAACATTCGATTAACTACCGTAATAGTTTCTAAACTTAAATATGAATTTTGCTCAGTCATTGCAGTTTAAAAAAAAAAATTTCTTTTTCAAATCATTATAAAATTGATATCATTATACAATTTATATTGCTGCTCGAATTTCTTTTATGTTTCATATCATGATAAAATTGTATTTTTTTATGTTTCAAATCATGTTAAAATTAAAAAAAGTCTCCAAAGCGATTCTGTAATTTAAACATAAAATATTGTTACAAATGTATTTCTTGCATATAATATCTTTAATAATATTTAATAATATATTTTCTTTTCTTTTATACTTTCAATTTTCTTTTAATTTAAAATGAAATGTTAACTCAGGCAGACGGCAGAATTGCCATGTCCTTATTCTTAAGAAAACAAACTCAATTGTAATAATTTAATCATAAATAAAGAATTATCTAATCTTATTTAATCTATCAATCGCACTACCCAAATGTAGAATGCTCTAACCGACTCCGTTATATCCTACATTACGATTTGTGAACTACAACCAACGCCAACGTGCATCGGGGTCTCCTATTAAGTCCTCTCCTATTTTCTTAAACGCTCGCTTTGTGTTCTAAACTGACATTTTGTAGTGAAATACTCCAACTCTAATATTATTTATGTTTAGTTTGGTTTGCCATTTAAGCAAGTTGACAAAAGTACAACGCTCGCAAATTTATTTCGAAAATAATGGTTCAGTTAGCGAAATTTATCGCAAGCTCCGTCTATTTTATGGCCGACATAATCGTCCATCAGAACAATCAATTCGGCTAACCATGGATCGTTTTCACAATACGTTTACTTCACGTGAAAATACTCATCCGCAGAGACGTCGAACAGTGCGCACCGAAGAAACAATTGCCGCTGTAGAGCAAAGTGTTGAAGAAGACCCGAATGAATGAAGATTTTGCGCAATGGTCTTGGGGTACGATCTTCCAAGGTGTATGGGCCAAAAATAAGATTGATCGCCATGCTGATTTTCATCACAAAAGTGTAATCATTAATAAAGCTCATTTTTGGTTGAATGGTTACGTCAACAAGCAAAATTGCCGCATTTGGTATGAAGAGAATGCACAAGAGTACCTTGAGACGCCATTTCATCAACAAAAACTGACTGTTTGGTGTGCCCGGTGGAGCATTGGACCATACCTCTTCCGAAATGATGCTGCCAGTTACTGTTACTTGAGACCAACATTGAATGTGCATAAGATGTAGTTTCAACAAGACGGCGCTACATGCCACACAGCGCACGACACAATCGATTTATTCAAGGAATCTTTCGATAAGCGCCTAATTTCGCGGAGTGAACCTGTCAATTGGCCACCAAGATCGTGTAATTTGAACCCATTCGATTATTTTCTTTGGGAATATATGCAAAATCGCTCGTCTACGGCAAGAAACCAGAAACATAGTGGGGCTTGGAAGCCAACATTCGTGGCGTTATTGCCGACATATGGCCTCAAATGCTCGAAAAGTGGACCTCTAGACTTGACTTTATTCCGCGGCGGCCACATGCCCGAAATATATTTGAACATTAATGCCATAAAATTATCCTTACAGGAAAGCCAAATTGATGGACATTAAAACGATTTCCTTGTGTTTTATTTCAATTTGAAGTTCTATACCTTTGTGAGTACCTATCACATGAACAGAATTGATGCAGAAAGTGCTTGATGCTTGTTATTGACACAAAAGTAGTGAAAATGAAGGTGCATAAAATTAGTTGTATCGATTCATTCCCAATAACGATAAGTGTACACCTTGGAAGTGTCTAGGGCTCTCTTAAGGGGACCCGGTGGTCTAGCGCACGAAAATAACACCTATTTTCACAATTTTTTTTTGCTATTAAAAATAAAAAAACCATGTTCTAACTTTTCCAGCTCATTACTACTTTTATCTATATCTATATATCTATATCTATATATATAAAAGAAAGTCGTGTTAGTTACACTATTCATAACTCAAGAACGGCTGAACCTATTTGTCTGAATATTGGTGAGGAGGGAGCCTAGGACCCAGAGACGGACATAGGATACTTTTTATCCCTATATCTCTATGGGAATGACATCAATGCAATTCGTTAGTTTTCCTTATATACAAAACACTGTACTGTAAAAAAAAACAAAAAAAAAATTGACTTAAAGTGAGAAATAAATTAGATTTTTGTATGAAATCAATATCAAATAAATATAAAAGCATCTTCTGTAGAAAGCACTTCCGGATACCCAGGAACCGCATCGGATGCTTCCATCTTTAAAAATTCTTCGATATAGCATTCCATTGCCACCTCCGAGTAAAGCAAAGTTCGTGCAAACGGATCGATCTGCCATCGCAAAGAAATTTGTCAATGTAGTTGCTAAAAGTGTTTCAGTACATTGCATAGCATTCGAAGCCGTGAAATACACTTCTTGACCATTCTTCAGATGCACCGCCAAATGCACAACAGTAGGATCCGTCGTGAATGTGGAATGCGAATATACGCCAAATCGCTTCATTACAGTTAACATAACAACCAACTTGATAGCGTGATATTTCATCGTTGGTATTTGAGGATTACAATCCAAAAGCCGCCATATCGCTGCCTTTTGTTACATATTTACTGAATTGCAGTACTCAACGTTGCAATGCGTCTTAAACGCTTTAGAAATAAGTAGCGAATATGGAACAATCTTACTGTAGTTGTCGACAACGGATAACGAAATCCATTCTTTTCACTTTTGATGTGACAGTTCGACCGTTGTCATCTGGGGATCGACGCCGATACAGCGGGTAACCATCGTTGCCAGTGAGGGTCGGCCTTAAATTTTCGTCTATGAATCATATTTGTAATAACATCATGTAAATCTGGATCGGCTTCCTGATCGATCAGGAATCTCGGCACATATGATATCATCTATTTGGTCAGGCTGAATTCTTTAAGCTATCCAAATAAGAATGTGTGCGTGCGGCAGGCTTCGCTTTTGGAATTCGATTGAATACATCCAGCATCGAGTATCTTCAAAGACGCGTTGTTTAAAAATGAAGTTCATCAGGGGCCGAATTTTTTGCCTGAATATACGTGCTGTGATTTCGTGGCTATCACTTGATGCGGGAAGCAGCAATTGAATAATTTCTATCCATTTTCGATTACAGGTAAAAGTAATAAAGTGATGATCTGGCCGACCGTAATGACGAACATATGTCATTGCATCTTGCACATATTCATGCATCTGACGTGGACTACCAATGAACGTCGCCGTCGTCGGCAGAATAGTAGATCAACCAATGTTAGCTGCATTTCCTTCAGTAATCAGTACTAACTGCATCACGTAAATGAATGTACTCCTCAGAACGCAGTTTAGCTTGGTTCAACCTTATGAACGTTAAACGTTCCGTTTCTATTTAGACATACTCTCACTCATATACCCCTTATGCCTCGACATTCACGGCGTTGCATAGGTCTGTATTTTTATTTTTACATCTGCGTTATTTGTTCTCGCGCCTGATAAGCCGAAAAATATCGTCTATCACAAAGTGCTTCTGTGAAAAGTGCAACACATCATGCACCAAAATAAATAGCTAATAAAGAATCATTAAAATGCTAGATTTTTTTAAATATATATATACTATCCTAAAAATTAAAATTAATAAAATCAAAACTCTGCTCATTTATTGCCTCTAAGGCAGTAGGCAGAACAAAGTTTGCCGGGTCAGCTAGTATATATATAAAAGAAAGTCGTGTTAGTTACACCATCCATAACTCAAGAACTGCTCAACCGATTTGTCTGAAAATTGGTGGGGACTGAGCTTAGGACCAGGAGACGGACATAGGATACTTTTTATCCCTTTATTCCTATGGGAACGACATTAATGCAATGCGTTAGTTTTCGTTACATACAAAAGACTGTTCTTTAAAAAAAAATAAAAAATTGACTTATTGTGAGAAATAAATTTGATTTTTGTATGACATCAATATTAAATAAATTAAATAAAATCTATTAAAAAAAGCCATTGCCTATTTGATAAAGTGAAAAAGGTGGTAAGCTAAAAAAGCATCAGAGTTTAAATAACAAAACGCGCATCTCGAGCAAGTAAGTAATTTTGTCTATAATTGAATGGTTGAAAATTTGAGTTTTGAAATATTTTAATTAAATTTTTAGGTAATTGAAAAGAGGTGAAGTTTGATTAAATATGCCGCCACAAAGAAGATCGAATCTTTCTCGGCAAAGCCGTAATGCAAGAAGGAAACGAAACACTACAAATGAAAGGATTGAAGAAATGGCACGTGAACAGCACCGCGTAAGTATGGCTCGATTTCGTGCTTCTCAATCACAAGAGCAAAGGGAGGCAGCCCGTGAAACGGCTCGGTTGGCAATGCAAAATCGTCGAGCGAACAACAGGGCTCAACAAATAGATAATTTGCGACGCAGAACAGCATATTTATCAAGTGCTGATTTGAATCGAGCAGCGTTTCGATACGAATGCACGTTGTTTGCGAGTATTGTTGTGCATTAAAGTTTTCCGGAGAAACGCCCAGACTATGCTGCCTTAATGGTAAAGTGAAATTGCCATTGTTGACTCCGCCACCTGAGCCATTGTATTCATTGCTTTGTGGTGAAACACCAGAATCAAAATCATCATCTGGGACGAATGTACAATGGCGCTTAAACGTGCATTAGAAGCACTCAACCGAACATTAAAAGATTTACGAAATGACTCGAGATGTTTTGGAGGAGCAACGATTTTACTCTCTGGCGATTTCCGCCAAACACTGCCAGTAATTCCAAGATCTACCGCTGCCGACGAAATAAACGCTTGCCTCAAATCGTCAAATCTGTGGTGCTATGTGAAGAAACTGCAGCTGACAACAAACATGAGAGTTGCATTGCTTAATGATACATCTTCTGAAGATTTCTCTGAGCAGTTACTGACTATCGGTAATGGTCAAGTACCTGTCGATGAATCGAGCGGATTGATATCATTTCCAAACAATTTCTGTAGTTTTGTCTTATCAAAAGAGGAACTTATCAACAAAGTATTTCCAAACATTATTTCAAACTACAAAAATAATGAATGTGAGCGAGCAATTTTAGCGGCTAAGAATAAAGATGTACATAGATGACCAGAACTTCATAATTCTAAATAAGATTATTGGAACAATGCACTCATTCAAATCTATTGACTGCGTCACAAATGAAGATGAAGCCACCAACTATCCAATTGAATTTTTAAACTCCTTGCATGTGCCTGGCCTACCACCGCATAATTTGCGCCTAAAGGTTGGCTCCGTAGTAATAATGCTTCGAAACATAAACCAACCAAAACTGTGCAACGGTACGCGTTTGGTGGTTAGAAAACTGATGAAAAATGTAATTTACGTGACAATACTGAAAGGCAAATTTAAAGGTGAGGAAGTTCTCATTCCAAGGATCCCGATGATCCCAACTGATATGCCGTTTGAATTTAAAAGACTTCAGTTTCCGATCCGTCTTGCATTTGTCATGACCATCAACAAATCACAAGGCCAATCTTAAAAGTTTGTGGTTTGAATCTGGAATATCCATGTTTTTCACATGGTCAATTATATGTGGCATGTTCACGGGTCGGTAGACCATCTGCATTGTTTGTTTTTGCGCCTTACAATAAAACAAAAAATGTCGTGTATCACAAGGTACTCAAGTGAAGGGCAACCTATGTACTAAAATACAGAGACAATAATGAATAATTAATATAGTAACTAAATCTTTTTTTTTATTTTTCTAATAAAAAAAACTAAATAAGTTCAAAAATCTGCTTATTTATTGTCTTTGGCGGAACAGAGATTTCAAAAATTCTTTCAGCATTAGGGGTACTACATTATCCTCCTCCATCAGTAACTTTATTCAAAATTAAAATTACTAGACCAATTTGAAAATTTCTTTCAACTTAAGGATGTTACATTATCTCTCAGTGACATTGACTTATATTTCATTCACATATTTCCACGAGAACGGAAGATTCCCACAGAACGGTGTCGCAAATGGAAACTTAGAAACTACTGAACAGATTCAAAAAATTCTTTCGACGTTGGGATGCCTCATAATCCCACAGTTAAAAAATATTATATTTCATCCCCATATTCCCACGGAAGCGAAGAAAAAGAAAGGGAACCTAAAAACTACAGACCCGAGCAACGCCGGGTGGCTCAGCTAGTTAATCATATAAAAAAATTTTGTTTTCATTTTAAAAACAATATGTATTATGATAAAAATGCAGCTAAAGATGACCCTCTCGAAAAATCGGATCCGGACCCCGTACATCATTTCGAGACTTCTACTCATCTGAAACAAAAAATCCAAAGACATTCTTAATCAGAAAGAGTACAGTTATAGTCGGAACTAGAACAAATCGAAAACATTGAAAATTGACAAAATGGCGGACGTTGAAAAAGAAAGTTCGTAAAATCGTTAATGGGCTGTAGAAGCTATAATATTGAAAATTTCCACATGAAAATTTCACAGTATATTCTTAAGATACTATACTTTCGAAATATTGAAAAAACGAAAAATCGATTTTTTGAAATTTCTAGACCACCGGGTCCCCTTAACTTCATGTCTTAAAACCATACTCGTGGCGTAATGGCCAACATTTCTGCCTGTCACGTGGCGTGGGAGGGTCGTGGTTCAAATCTATGAAACATTAAATGGAAAATAATTTTCGCAGGAATAGCGAGGAATTCATATGTCCTCCGAGACTAATATTACATACTGATATGAAAAACGTTGCCGTTCGGAATCCGCATAAAATGGATTTTCTTTAAAATGCTTTAGGTCCCGGGGCTTCCATTGCTTTATTGCGCTACAATTTTTAATTTATTTATTTATTTGTCTGGAAAACCCTGCAAAAGTCTTAAGAGTTATACGAACAATTTAACGAGAAGTATTTTCTCATGGCAGTGAAACTACTTTCGGAAAATCTGTCAATACCTCGATGGTGATATCACTAAACAGCAACTGAGTGTTATTGGCATCTGAATATCAAAATTTATTCAACAGAGAGACATGCTTACCATCAGGTCAGCTGAAATAAAGAATAAAACTATTTTGTGAACTGTTTAAAAAAACACAATTTGTTCATTCAATTTAATTAATTTTCATGTGTTTCATTCTGTAAAAAATCAATAAGCTAGTTTAATAATCGATAAAACTCGATAAACCCTACAGACAGTACTTTTTTCAAAGTATTGTGCATCCGCCTTAGAAGTTTCGACTTTAGTAAAACTTACCTAATATAAATACTTGCTATAAACACCACTAAAATCAAATCGATTCATAAAAAAAAGAATGCAAGTCATTTCAAGTTACAAGTATTATTTCTTGTTCAACAAAGATTTTAGTTGAAAGTTATTTTGGGTTTCGCATAAGTTGAAATGAAACTTAGCTCTTGGGTTGTGGCAAAATAGAAATCGGTTTTTTTGCGAGAGACTGAAAGAATTTTTGTAAAGTTTTCGAAACTTTGAGACAGCCTTTGTATCGTTCGAAAAGAACTCACCAAAAAACCAAAATTCAACGTAAGAGTACTTTGTCCAGGGCTGTATTTCACAGGGCCGTTTTTTGAAGAAAAAAAAGTTGAAAGTAATCAAAAGAGCTGTCTGTTCCCGAGCACAGGCTGCGCTTAATATGATTGACACCTGATGTGTTAGAAAGGGTCGGTCCGTCAATCCTCTTAAAACCGAGGTTGTCCTCTTCACGAGACGTAGAAAATTGACTGGTCTGACCCAAATTACGCTTAAAGGCGTCAACATTTCCTTTTCAAATGAAGTCAAACATCTTGGAGTGATCCTGGATAACAAACTTCTTTGGTCTAAACATGTCGAGTTTAAAACTATTGAAGCACTTTCAGTTTTCTGACAATGTAAAGGAGTCTTTGGTAAGACATGGGGTCTTTCACCGGAAAGGGTCCTTTGGATCTATACGGCTATGATAAGACCAATCATCTCCTATGCGTCAGTTGTTTGGTGGAATAAGCTCTCGCGTTAATACGTTATTGCCTCGTTTGCCAAACTTCAAAGAACAATTTGTCTTGGTGTTACGGAGGCCGTCCACAGCACACCGGGAGCTGCTCACGACGCACTGCTGAATCTTCCTCCTCTTTAGTTAGTTAGTTTATTGACTTCATAAATATTAACATTAAATTTCATTACACGATTTTACTAAGTCTTATATGGTTTGGCCGAAGGCCGTCTACCAGAGTGACATTTAAATTTAAATAACACATTTTCAAAAAATAAAGTTTACATAAATAGTTTTTTTTTTTAAAGTTTTAAAAGTTTTCTTCAATTATTTGCTTTCTGTAACGAAAAGCATTTAAAATATATCTAGCTAGGGTGTCCCAACCACGCTCTCCATTCAAAATGTTAATCACTTCATCCAAACTAAGGGTGTCCGTTGCAAAGAAACGCCTTCTAAATTCCTTGAGTATTGGACAGATTCCCAAAAAATGGAAAACATCTTCACGGGCCTTCAAGTTGCATAGATCGCACAATAATGGTAGATCAGGTCGATGTGGAATATAATTCAAATTAAAAACTTCACCTCTTATTTTAAATATTGCGCTGATTTGATCAGTTGTATTTTGCTCCAGGAAATAAGTGCTGGTATTTAAAAGATGATTCAGCTTGCTGTAGTAGGTTCTGTATTGCGACGATTCCGCTTCTCTATTGAACTTATCACACATCATGCTTCCAACTTTCTTCAGTAAATTGTTGAACTGTATTTTCAGTGTTTCAGGATTTTCATCAATTGATACTGTAAAATCTGCTAAAGAATCGTCTGCCAATTTTTTCCACTCATTAACGCAAGTTCCCCCAGAATTTAATAATTGTTTCAGAACCAGTCTTGGAATCCTTTCTTCTCCCATCGCCATTACTCTTTCCACGTATTCAAAATGTATTTTTAGCGTATCCAAAAATAACGGTGCTATGCCTGTTTCCAAATATAACATATAATTTGGTGAACAATTAGGCAGCCTAAATGTGCTTCGAATATAAAAACGAAGGAATTTTTCTACAGCATCGAAGGAAAGATAGCCCCATACTTGGGCCCCGTAAAAGAGAATTGATAATGCAGCTGATCGAAAGATTTTATACTTCGCTATATGTGAAACATTTTTCTTATCTAAACATCTTCTCCAAACCGATGACAATGCACGTTTAGCTTCAGATAGTTTTTGTTGAAGGTGTTTATTTAGGTTTAGGTTAGAAGTAATCAACACTCCCAGGTACTTATATTCCTTAACAACCTCTATTGTTTCGTTTTGAAACGTCCACTTTTCACTTCTCGCGTACCTGCCACCTCCACTTCTAAAAATCATCATTTTTGACTTTGCCAGGTTAACCGACAGGTTCCAGGTTTTACAGTAGCGTTCAAGTCTATTTATCATAAGTTGCATTCCGTTTATAGTTTCCGATAAGAATACTAAGTCGTCAGCAAACATTAGTCCTGGAATGTTTTTTCCGCTCATTACTATTCCCCCTTTCACACTGTCGATAATGTCGTTAATGTACAATATAAAAAATAAAGTACTTAGAACGCATCCTTGCGTCCCTTTGGAAAGGCTTGTTGTTTTCGGAGTAACTTCACTTCTTGATGAAAGGCTTCGTATTGTACTTGTTGGCAAAGAATTCGTTCGGCTGCAGCTGTCTCTTTGGCAACTAGCTCAGCAGGACTTTTAGGTTTAACAGGAACAGATGACTTCATGACAGGTTTCTCGGATAGTTTACTTCTTGCATGACGTAATAGGTTGTTCTTGTAGCGAAGAATCCAGGCTACAACTCTTTTGAGCCTTAAATAAGAGGAAAATTTAGTAATATCAATACAAAAGTAACTTGCCTCTTCCAAATGGAAAATCCTTTCCGAAACTTCCTCTTCTAGTTTCTCGGGGGGGGGGGGGGGGGGGGGGGGGGGGTGGACGTCAGAGTTTTGAGGCCATTGATCCTCAGGGAGGTATAAGAAGCTTGGCCCACTTAACCACCGGTCGTTGTTAGAGAACTTTGGTGGACTTTTTGCCCTTGTTGCGTCATCAGCGATGTTTAAGTCTGTTGGAATCCAACGCCAGTTTGATGCTTCGGACACATCCAGGATCTAGGCAATTCTGTGCGCGACGAAAGGTTTGTATTTCCGCTTGGAAGATTGTATTCACAGGATCACAGTTCTAGAGTCGCTCCAGAATACGACATCGGCAGTGTTTAAGTTGTGATTCGTTTTGATTAGTGTCTGCAGGCGACTTCTCAATACTGCCGCTTGAAGTTCTAGCCGAGGAACGGAGAGTGGTTTTTGCGGGGCACATCTGGTTTTGGCAGTTACGAAAGCGACATGAACTTCTCCTGGCAGAGCCATTCGCAGATATCCAACAGCGGAGAAGGCACTTTCGCTGGCATCAGTAAATATATGTAGTTTACCTGGCTTGGCTGGGTTCTCAACCCCAAAATGTGGTAAATACCACGTACGTCGGCCAACGTTCTTGATTTCTTCTGTCAACATTTCTCTGGCGTATCTTTTATAAAGGTATTCTGACATCTGGCTCTTATATTTTTCGGCGAAGGCGTTATCTTTCTTCATCCTGGCTTCTATGTTGAGGAGTCTTCTTGTGGCTATTGGCAAACTGTCCGGAAGCGAAATGTCATCAGAGCTCCAAAGCAACCCCGTTTCAAATTTGTTCTCTATACGTTTTGTAGTTTCCGCTAATATTGATCTCGCACGATGTTCTTCGGGTGATTCCAGTACCACATCAGTTTTGCTCACTCCGAAATGTTCCGTGGTGAAGTAAGATTCGACGAGTTTGTCCAGTTTCTTTAACCCATTGACTTCACCTATGTTGAGAATGAACGGTTTTTTATTAACATGAGGACTTACCGGGCCGTAGGCTAACCAGCCTAATTTTGTAAGCGTAGCTATCGGTTCTGCACAACCTCCATCGACTGTTTTGGATGTCACTCCAAGGTGGCAGTTGCCCAGGCCAATTAAGAGTGACGGTTGGACGTTCTTGTAATTTTCCAGAGGTAAGTTCGCTAAATGCAGGCTATTCTCCTTGCAGAAAGATTGCACCGGCAAATTTAAATCTTTCACTGTTCTTACATCTTTAAGTTTATAATTCTCGCTCCCGTCACCTTTGCTTCTTATGTTGAATGTAACCTTTTTTGACATTTCTGTCATTGTTTTCTCTCCGTACCACTGTAGAGTTATATGTTCTGTTTTACCCTTTAGGCCTAGTTCGTTCGCGAGTCTTTCTTCTATGATGGAGATTGAAGAACCCTCGACAAACATGATGGAGGCCTCTATTTCCCCGTTGGGGCCTGATAGGACTGCTGGCAGGATACGAAAGAGAAGGTCGCTGCGTGATGCGGTATGGCAAATTTGAGAATTGTTGATGCTGAGGCACTGGCTTGCTTGAACGTTAACTTGCATATTGGCTCCGGCCTCGTCGTGAAGAAGCTTATTGTGAAATCTGCGACATCCATTTTGGTTGCACCTTTTGCGATTTCGACAGTTACTGGTACCGTGGTTTTGCCTTAAACAAGAAAAACAGATATGCTTGCTCTTTGCCATGGTCCAACGGGCGTTTAAGGGCATATTTTTGAACGTTGCACACTCACTAACCTGATGCAAGTTCCCGCATACTGAGCAAGTTCTTCCTTGTGTTGGCATTTGGACACCGTCTGACTGGTTTATATGAAACATTCTCCGAGGTGGCGTAGGCGCTATTCTTGATGGCATTTGATGGCCTGTTTGTGGCATTAGCTGAATGACCTTGGCTAGATCGTTTAGCCAACGGGAGAAATCTTTCAGGGTAGCATAAGGCCTAATGGCTGACGCGTGTATTGCCCAGTCTATTCGCCTAGATATTGGCAATTTACAGCTCACCTCTTCCAGTAACATTGGATTGCACAAGTGTTGCTCTTGTTGTGCGGCTTCCAAATATGCAACTAAGTTCTTTATCTTCGTCGAAAACGGAATTATTTGTTCCATTTTGTTGTCATTTATGACAGGCCACTGCTGGATTTTGGTGAGTTGCGTTTTGATGAGCACCTCCGGGCGTCCAAAGCGAAAGGAAAGCTCTTCAATAACTTGGTTAACGTTGTTTGGGTGAATTAGAAGCGATGAGACTGCTTCTCGTGCAGCCTCCTGCAGGCACTTTTGAAGTCTTATGGTGTTTTCTGTGGCAGTGTACGCAAAGTTGTTGGTTGTCTCGTTGAAATTTGCAAAAAAGAGCGGCCAATCTTCCGGCGCTCCAGAAAAGGCAGGCAGATCATGCAGTTTCTTGAAAGCTGAACTTGATGTCGTGATGGCACTTGCAACGGTACTTTGGTGGACCGTTATTGGGCTTGCATTCGAGACGGGCGGGCTTTCGGACTGGCGACGTTCGATGACTTCTCTTAGTCGTTGGGTTTCTGCCTGGCTTTCGGCAGCATTCTTTCTCAGTTCGGCTATTGATTGGTTTAAAATGGCAAAATGGGCTGATAAAGCGCTTACCTGATCAAATGCTGTGGAGGTGGCTGCATCTTCTGGGTTAGACATTTTGCCTTCGGTATCACTGGCTTGGTTTGATGTTTGATGCTTGTGGCGTTCGCTTCTTCGAAGTGGCGGTGGCGATGACATATGCGACGATAGCGGTGGCGGGAATAACGGTGGCGACAATGGTGGTGGCGACGATGAAGATGATGGCGGCGGCGAAAATGATGGTAGCGGCGATGGCGGTGGCTACGATGGCGATAGCGGCAATGGCGGTGGCTACAGTTTGGGTAGTGTCAATGGCGGTGGCTAAAATGGCGGTGGCTACACTGATGGTAGCGGCAATGACGGTGGCTAAAATGGCGGTGGCTACACTGATGGTAGCGGCAATGGCGGTGGCGACGATGATGATGGCGACTATGGCGGTGGCTACACTAATGGTAACGGCAATGACGTGGCTACACTACTGGTAACGGCAATGGCGGTCGCGACGATGATGATGACGACTATGGCGGTGGCTACACTAATGGTAACGGCAATGACGTGGCTACTCTACTGGTAACGGCAATGGCGGTCGCGACGATGATGATGACGACTATGGCGGTGGCTACACTAATGGTAACGGCAATGACGTGGCTACACTACTGGTAACGGCAATGACGTGGCTAAACTGCTGGTAGCGGCAATGGCGGTGGCGACGATGATGATGGCGACTATGGCGGTGGCTACACTAATGGTAACGGCAATGACGTGGCTACACTACTGGTAACGGCAATGACGTGGCTACACTACTGGTAACGGCAATGACGTGGCTACACTACTGGTAACGGCAATGACGTGGCTACACTACTGGTAACGGCAATGACGTGGCTACACTACTGGTAACGGCTATGACGTGGCTACACTGCTGGTAGCGGCAATGACGTGGCTACACTACTGGTAACGGCTATGACGTGGCTACACTGCTGGTAGCGGCAATGACGTGGCTACACTACTGGTAACGGCAATGACGTGGCTACACTACTGGTAACGGCGATGACGTGGCGACGATGATGATGGCGACTATGGCGATGTTGTTGGTGCGCACGACGACATAAATTTTCACGTAAAAATACTAAGAGTGTGCGAGCACTGGCATATGTATGTTCATTATTGAGATTTCTCTTGCGAGAACGTCAGTAAAAATTAAAACTTGTGATGGCGATGGCTACGACGACATAAATTTTCACAAAAGGTGTGCGAGCACTGGCATATGTACGTTCATTATTGATTATTAATTAAATATTAATCCTTGACGCTAATGGCAATGGCGATGTTGCTGCACTACAATACAACATATATATAGCTAGCAAACGTTTGCTATTTCACGACGATTTTCCTGTTGGAAATTTATCACATTAATACATTTAATTAAAATTAAATTTCTCGTATGCGATCGTCAAATAAAAAAGAATTTAAACTTGTTATATGCCCTTTGGGCATAAGACGCCTCCTTATAAAAGCTAATAAAATAAGCTAGACGACAAAAACTGTTTCTTTTATACAGCGTGTTACGGCGTGTTAAATTCTTGTATTTTATTAGACATAACTTTACGATTTGACACTTGGATTACTACTCACTCGTTGCGATTGCAACTGGATTGAAAATATGCCAACAGTGGCTTACAAAATGAGTTATGTATATACTTGATAGAACAATATTTCTGATTGGCTGTTGGATTGTTTGCTAACCAATCAGAAATATTGTTGTATCGTTATGTCTTTCTTTAAATTCTCTTTGTTTGTTATGTACTTTAACACTGACATACAACACTGTGCTTAAGGCCCTTTTCAACCCTCTAACCACTTCGAAAGTGATCCAGGAATGCAAGAGCTCTCTGAATTCGGTCGGAAGATTGAATTCCTTGAGTCTCATTTGGGTTCCGGGCCATCACGACATAACAGGAAATGAGATCGCCGATGAACTTGCTAGGCAAGGGTCTCAGACAGCTTTCTCAGGACCTGAACCTTCGCTAGGTCTGCCAGCATCCTCAGTGAGGGCTTCAATCAACGATTGGATCTGTGAAGAGCACAACCGTAGATTGCATGCCTCTATTGGATGCAGACAAACCAAGCGTATGCTCTCCAACGTTAGTAAGAAGACTGCAACATTTTTGCTAGCTCGCAGCAGAAAAGACTTTAGAAAGCTTATTAGCGTTGGTAGCGGGCACTTCTCTTTTGCCAAGCATTTAAATGTGTTAGGCTTGAGTGATTCCACACTCTGTGAATCTTGTGGAGAAGATGAGAACACCGCAGAGCACTTCCTCTGTGAATGTCCTGCTTTTTCTCGCATAAGGTTACAGATACTCGGCGTAGACATGGCGAGAGCTGGTAACTTAGCCTCCTTATCATGGCAGCGTCTTTTAGCTCTTCTCCGAACATCTGGAAAGCTTTAACAAATACAAGGTTGCTAACTGGTAGTACAATGGACCAGTATTTAGGTCTGAGTGCTCCAGCTGGTATTTTAAGAACCTTAAAAAAAAAAAAAAAAAGAGCCGTTCTAGGTCAAAGCGTTAGACTATGAAATGGAATTCCGGGATTCAAACTCCAATTATATCAAAACTAGTGCCGAGATTTGTGGTGGTACCCGTGGTGTGATGGATAGCATGTCCACCTTTTACTCCAGAGGTTCGTAGTTCGAATCCTAACACAGGCAATTCCTTTCGCGAGGAATTGGCAAGTCCTCCGTGAATTCATTGTCATGAAAGGCGCTTTCTCAATTAGCCGTTCGGAACCGGCAGAAAATTGTAGGTCCCCTACATTCGCTCACAAAGCATGGTTGTGAGAAATGCGCTAGGCCCTGTTGCTCCTCCCTCTGTTGCGCCACCTTATTTATTTGTTTATTTTTATTTAGTGCCGAGATTTAGCTAATTTCACTTTCCACAGAGTGAGTGAGTAGAGTCACTGTTGAAATGCCAAGTGAGTAATCTGACAGCCAATTGCACTAACTCACTCACTGAATTCTTCAAGTTAAATCGATTTTCAGTAGAAAGTGACTCACTTCACTCGGAAAAGTGAAATTAGCTAATGTCACTTTCCATTGGACGAAAAGAACCGTCCAGGAGCGTCTAGAAGCATTCTCAAACCGTTCCATTGGTGCAAAAAGATCGCTTTTCATGATTCTGAGGAGTGACAGCCGCTTCTCGATTTGAAGTGAGAATCGACTCAGAAGCACTAACACATGTTACTCAAATGTCAGAATGAAAAGTTTCTGCAAGGAATATTTTTTAAGAGCCATAGGTTTTTCACTCACTCAAAGGAAATCACGTTAAACTGAATAGAAAAAATTTTGGGTGTTCCATTGGTTTTAAAAATGAGTGCTTCCCTGAGTGAAACCAATGGAAAGCGCCATAAGTCTCGGCACAAATATTCGCGAGTGTTGTCTCTTGTCAGAAATTGGCAAATTCTTCAGAAGCAATACTGCCTCGAACATTTATTCTCATTTCCTTCCTCCTCTTAAAAGCCAAACAATCTTAGGTCTGGAATAAGTCCACTCCTGAATCAGTTATCCTACATATATCCTTTCAGAAAATCATTCAATAAAGTTACTCCCCATTTATGGAGCACTTCACTTAGTTTCAATACCAAGATTTATGTTGACAATAACTGGTGCATTCGTTCGCATAGGAAACAGAGACAAAGCAAGAGTAAAAATAAAACGACTACAACAAAGAGTAAAAACAATAAAGAAATGGGGGTAGAAAAAGAAAAAAAAAAAAAAAAAATAATTGAACATTGAAGGGCATTGTTTCCGGTTTCACTCATTCGTTTCTGATTCTTCTTCACTTTTGTTAATGGCTCGATGAATTGCGAATCAAATTTGAATTGGTTCGTTGGAAGTTGAAGTGCTGACTTTATGTTTGTGTTTTTTTTTCCTCTCTCTTTTTTTTATGTGGGTTTGTTCGGCCGCCCTATTTTTCTGTGTGGGATTCCTTTGCCTTTGGAGGATAGTGGCAATGGCAGAACTGAAGCAGAACTTTGTGTGTATTATATAAGGTGCAAGGATTGATTAATTGCTTGGCAAGGGATTTGCAGAGACAAGAATATAAATTGAAGGTCGTTGATTTGAATCCTTTCTTTATTGCTTTGATCCCAATCTATTTGTGGGTCGGGTATAGTTTCAACGTTTGTTTCTTTCTGTCGTTTCTCTCAAACAAATGCAAATGGAAATTGTGTCAGCGTATAGAGGGTGAAAATGGGTATAGATGTTGCAAGCAAACTGGGGCATATTTTTTTTCTAGCTCTTTTTATTTTTAAAAGACTTAAAGATGAATGACTCTGTTAAATGGGGGATTTTCGAGAAAAGATAGTGGTGATTTAAATGATCCGTGTGGATGGAACAATTTGATCTGCTTTGTATGTATGAGGTACATACAAAGCAGATCAAACCAATTTCTCTGTAAATATAAAATGTTGTTCCTTTGAAAAAAAGGTAAGATAAGATGCATAAACGGAGGTTACGGATAAAATATACCTAAAGCACGTGATAAGTTATTTTGCACTCCAAAAAAAGTTTGTTGCGAATGAGATCATTTCATCGGAATTCAACGAAAGATTGTTAACTATTAAATTAACATGAATTTTAAGGACTATTTTTTTAAAGATAGAATATAAGGAAATAGCTAAATGGGGTGGTTGGTATACATTTTGCAGCTCAACTTCTCGATATTTTTTTCATTCTAGCTGCTTCTTTGTTTACATTTTTGGAGATAGGTACATTGGTGACTTGCAAATCTGTATGTTTATTAAATAGTTCCCAGTCTGCCTGGTTTTCCTTGAATCGAAGTACCCTTCAACATGGTCTAACAAGGTACATGTGGACTTCGAAAAAGAATTTTCAAAAGCTTAGATGCGGCCATGCTTCATAACTGCGACTGGAAGTTTTAAAACTACCCCCATTACAGCCTTAAGAACCAGGTACACATCAACTTTGCAACTATACAAAAAAAGAGCAGGTAACCGAATCAGCAAAGCTATCTCTGACAACAATCATCCCCTTAATCCTACTTTGATGGATTTAACTAACAGATTAGTCCTGGGAATAGAGAAGGCTCATTATCTTGTTTGAGTCAGATCTTAGCCTATGCTTAGTATCACGGCTTCTTTCCTTCTGCTCCCACAATGCATATCACACCACCCACCGCCACCATGAAGAAGACATCTTTCGTCCAGAAATGTTTGTCTTTCCAGCTTTAATTTAAGAAAATGCCAGTAATTGTATTTATCAAAAACTGTTTCAAGAACTTCACAAAAATATCCACCCATTAAGAACACTTATGCTATTGTAGAACTGAAATACGAGACGCAACTGGGAAGTTTCTTGGCTGAAATAACAGCTTTTCTTAAAGCTCTTACTTTAGCACAATCCGATAGCGTTGATGCCTTAAATTGCTGCAAAACAACAATAACCACTGCTTTACCTTTGAATGTATGCGAAGTATCCTCTACAACAGCAAGCATATAACGGTTGCATGAATTGCAGGACATGCAGGTATCAAAGGGAATGAAACTGTGGATGCTTATGAAAACGATGGCTTAGATAATGCTTGGATTAACGAGGTAACTTTTCTTTGAAAACACCAATTTTTACAACATCGACCGCCATACAATATCAAGCTAAGCCGTCAAGAGTGCGTAACACTTTTTCGAGTAAGAGTTGGAAAAACCTTGCTCTCAAGTTGCCACTACTTCAATAAGGAACCACACTAGGAATGCGGAAATTGTCAGGAACCTTTAACAATCTAGCACATTTTTACTGAATGTTCTATCTCCCGACAAATACTGGACATGACGTCAATTGAAGAAAATCAAGATAAACTTTCGATCATCCTCAACCTTTATGCTCTCACCATGCCAACGCATTAAGAAAGAACTAGATCAGCACAATAAACGGAAAGAGATACACAACTAAAAAACTTCTTTGTTAATTCCTTTTTTGACATTTTTTTCAAACTCAATCACTTCTTTTTCTTCTCCTCGCGACATTGACCATAGTTGTCCTGGTGTCTTTAATTTATAAATAGCATATTAAATTTACATTGTAAGCTATTTTTTGTAAATAAATTAAATAAATAAATAAACAGGGTGGTGCAACAAAGCTATTAAAACCTCTGAGCCTTCCATGATCTACAATTTTATGTAGCTTCCGAACGGCTAACTTAGCGTTTTTCATAACTACTGTGTTCTAACTACTCTCGGAGGACTTGCAAATTCCTAGCGAAAGGCGATACCCGTAGAAGCACTTTTCTTGTGTTTGATGTTTCTGAACTTGGTTTTGGAAACTTACACGTAACAGACAGACATGTTAACCATTACGCCATAGACATCACTTTTCAAAGACGGTTTCCCTGAAAGAACTCAAACTAAACGATAATTTTTTTAACTCATTTTTGAGGAGTTTAAGGAAAATTTTTTAGAATACATTACAGGATACGAATTTAGTACTTTTCTCTATTTTTTAAAAGAATTGTGTTTCGGTTATTGACTGAAAGTAGTAAATTCTATTTTTAAATGACATGGTTTGATTAAAATTTTTGCCAGTGAGAGTTTTGTGGTGCAAGAAGGGCAATATATAGCATATTAGCTTCTAATTTAGGAGTTCTAGGTTTGAGCCTCAGAAGCATCTAGTTGTTTAGTATTGCAGGACCTTTGGTTTTCTACTCTACGAAACTAAATCGGCTCGGATGGTAGTTTGCTGCTATCTTCTAAGATTATAGGAAAAGCGTTCTCAGAAAAAATTTTATGAGGTTCTCTGCAGTGTGGACAGTAATCGGCACATAGGTAAACGCGCAGTGTAAATGTGATAGAAGCCAGTAATGCACTTGCCCTTGTGAAGCAAGAGTGTTTTCTTAGAAGTATGGGAATTTAGGTTTGCAGTACTGTTTTCATTGAATGTAATTTCATTGCAATTTCTTGCTTTTTTACTTTTTGCCAACACTGATAGCTCACGTAGAATTCGTATTTTGTGTTACAGTCAAACATTTTCAGTTTAGTTTACAATTAACCATGAATCATCTTACAAACAAACAACGTTTGCAAATTAGTGAATTTTGTTATCAAATTGCGTTAATTTTTTTTAATTTTGTTATCAAAAAGTTCATCGGACGCTTCTTCGATCTTCTGTTCAGTTTAATTGACTTACTGAAGTGGCTCTTCGGGTTATAGTGACTCAAATTCCGCAACTAGTTTACATTGTTTGAAGATTGGCCCTCTGCTTTTTTGCTTAAAATCGAATAACCTGATAAAATACCATATAGTCAGGCGGTAACCCTTTTATATCATTAAGTCCTCTGATTTTGCTCCCGATTTTCCATCGGTTTTCTCATAATAATACACATCTGTTTGCGTTTAAAGTCGCGTAATATATTTATGAATTGCTTAAGCACCGCAAAACATTAAAAGTGTACTGGATTTTTGTGCTAGTGTGGTGATTTCAATAATACAACTTGAATCAAAGTGAATATTAAATACATCTCACTTGTACCGTAACTTTTATTTATTTCTGGTGCAAATATTCTTTTAAAGAACTTAGCATTTTATAGTGCCAATTTGCATTGCTCATTGCAAGACTTATTTAAAGCTGCAAAAAAAGTGGTTATAGTTAACTGTGGGACACATACATCCAAAGTTATTGTAATTTAAATAAAATCTGTAGTTTTTTGTTTATTGACAGCCCAAAGTAAAGGGTTGCCATTACATCTTTTTGAGTAAAAATTTAAACCAAATATAAATTTTTTTTTGTGTCGCTCACGTTAAACGCCCACCCATAATCTTTTTTGTGAAAATGTCTGAGCTAAATTGCTTAGTGTGTAAAAAGGACTCCAGTGACTTATCGGTGTACTGTGCCATATGTCTGCAACAAGTACATGCAAAATGCATTGGTATAAAGGGGAAGGATGTTGATAAATTCATTTCTGTTCCGGGTCTCAAGTTTTATTGTAAAGCCCATGAAAAAATTTAATAAGATTTATTGGAAGATAGTGAAGTTGAAAAAGCTTTTCAATAGTGCTCAAGTGATATTCGGCGACCTCAAAGATGTCTTTGATTTTGATGTCTTAAACAATGAAGTTGTGGTCAATTCTTTTAATGTCATTGAACCTGATATTGTGTCTCCAAGTAAATTTGTTCAACAACCATTGATACTTTTGACTCCGTCACCCAAACCTACTGTCCAAAAACAACATCATCAACATTCACAACAACAACAACAACAACAACAACAACAACAACAACAACAACAACAACAACAACAACAACAACAACAACAACAACAACAACAACAACAACAACAACAACAGGAACAACTGCATCAGCTGTATCAGCAGCAGCCACAACAACATCTATGGCCAAATCAACAGCTACAGTTACAGCAACAACAACAACAACAACAACAAAAACAACAACAACAACAACAATCGCTGCAGGAGCAGCAACAACAACAACAACAACCGCTGCAGGAGCAGCAACAACAACAACAATCGATGCAGCAGCAGCAACAGCAACAACAACTCCAACACCAACAACAACAACAGGAGAAACAGCAACTGCAACAGCAACAGCAACAACTAGAGCCGCAGCAACGGCAAAAGCAACAGCAACAGCAACAGCAACAGCAACAGCAACAGCAACAGCAACAGCAACAGCAACAGCAACAGCAACAGCAACAGCAACAGCAACAGCAACAGCAACAGCAACAGCAACAGCAACAGCAACAGCAACAGCAACAGCAACAGCAACAGCAACAGCAACAGCAACAGCAACAGCAACAGCAACAGCAACAGCAACAGCAACAGCAACAGCAACAGCAACAGCAACAGCAACAACAACAGCAACAGCAACAGCAACAGCAACAGCAACAGCAACAGCAACAGCAACAGCAACAGCAACAGCAACAGCAACAGCAACAGCAACAGCAACAGCAACAGCAACAGCAACAGCAACAGCAACAGCAACAGCAACAGCAACAGCTACAGCCACAGCATCATCAACAACAACAACAACACCAACAACAACAATATCAAAAACAACGTCAACAAAACAACAAACTACTTTTGAACCCAGAGTCCTAAGATCTGGAACGTCCAAAAACTCTGTAGATAAACGCGTCGTAAGTGCCTCAACCCCGGAGTGTGATCTTTCCAGTGGATTAATTGCTAATGGACCACTAGATACCCCAACAGCTTCCATTGTGGATGAGGGGTTTTCTAACACGTTTGCAATACCACCCATTGATAGTAATCCAGCGTTGAACGTATCTTGCATGGAAGAACTCATTGCCTTGCCACCTGCCAAGAGCATTTTTATTTCTCGGCTTTCCCAAACCACTTCAGTAGAACTGATAAAAAATTATATTTCAAAAAAGCTTCCATCAACTGCAAATTTATCAAACATCAACATTAGGAAGTTTAACATGTCTCCTGATAAGGATTATTCCTCTTTCGAAATTAGAGTTGGAAGGGATCTCGATTTATATAATATGCTAAATGACAGCTCGCTTTGGCCCTTACATACGGTTGTCCACGATTTTTTTCGTAGCAAGAAACGTAGACCCCACGTTAACTGAAGGGGAATCATATGATGCTCTACATGCGGTTTCATTAAAACCGTCGTCTCCTCAAAATCTTCGTTTTTCATCATTAAAGATTTATTACCATAACGCTAGTGGTCTCAGAACTAAAGTATCTGATCTTTTTAAAAATACAAGCAATATCTATTATGATATAATTTTCATAGTCGAGTCCTGGCTGTACAATGGAATCGCATCCACAGAACTTTTTGATTGTAGACTTTACAATATTTATCGTCGTGATCGTTGTCAATCAGCTAGTGATAGAGGAGGTGGGATAATTGTTGCTGTGCGCTTGCATTTGTGCTGTACAGAAGTAACCTTGCCATCTGAAGACATTGAACAGGTTTGCATCTCGCTCAAAGTAAATATGCCACATAAGTCAAATCTATTCTTTATTATAAGTTATGTGCCTCCAAGTAGCTCTATAGAACTGTATGAAAAACATATATCCAATATTGATTTTATCAACAGTATTTGCATTGACTCAGACAATATTTGTGTCTTAGGTGACTTTAACTTGTCTGAATTAAAGTGGAAATACTCAGAATCTGAGAAAATGCTACTGCCGTTTAATATGAAACAAACTTTTGAAATTATTTTTATAGATTATCTATATTCTTTAAATTTGATGCAATTTAATCATATTCCCAATTCTTTAGGAAAGATATTGGATTTAGTGTTCGTATGTTGTGAAGATTTAAGAGTTAAATTATATAATGTTCCTTTTTCCTTGCTGAATGATTCTATTCATCACACGGAATTGTTCTTCGAAATAGAGTTTTATACATATGTATCAAAAAATGTAAAACAGGATTTAAAATCGTATAATTTCTCTAAAGCTAATTTTACCGGTCTAAATGACTATTTCTGCAATATCGATTGGCGAACTGAATTTGTATGTCTTGATCTAGAAAATATGTATCATCGCTTCACTGAAATCATGTTTTTGGGTTTTGATAACTATATACCGGTTTTTGCAAAAAAGAAGTCCTTGAATTCACCTTGGATTAATAAACAACTCAGCGATTTAAAAAAACAAAAACGAAAAGCATACGTAAAATATAGTAAATCTAAAAGTCAACCTGATTACGAACACTTTAGTAAGTTACGCAAAGATTTTGTGGTTCTTAGCAAGTTTCTTTATAGAGCTTATATTCTAAATATTGAAAGCAATATCAAAAACAATTCTAAATCATTCTGGTCTTTTATAAATTCCAAAAGAAAATCAGTAGGGTCTCCAAGTACTATGCATTACAGTGGCGTCGAATCCTCGGACTTAGACTCTACAGTCGAATTATTTGCTAACTTCTTTGAATCGGTTTATTCCGTATCTAGTTTTAATAAAAGTTCACTCACACAATTTAACAGTAGCATTAATATTGGATCCATTCAGTTCAGTTTCGATGAAGTTAATACAGCACTTTCATCTCTCAAATCTAGTTCTAGCTCTGGCCCCGACGGCATTCCTGCCACAGTGCTTAAGGAATGTTGTAACTCTATTTGCACTCCCTTACTTATGATATTTAATAAGTCTCTTCAAGAAGGAATCTTCATCAAAGAATGGAAACTTTCTTATTTAGTTCCGATCCATAAATCAGGCTCAAAAAGTGATATTCAAAATTATAGGGGTATTTGCAAACTCTCTGCAATTCCCAAATTATTTGAAAGTATCCTGAAAAATAAACTAGATTTCTTCACAAGCGAACATTTATCGGAAGTACAGCATGGTTTTGTATCTGGTAGATCCACTATTTTTCATGGCATTGAGTTTATTATAGGAAAACTTGCTAGTTCCTCACGAAAGGTGACATCCGTGGAAAAACAATTTTGGTTTCTGTTGGGACTCGAACTACAAACCTCCCGCGTAACAGAACTTGCTAACCATTACGCCACGGGCATTGACACCATCTTTGACAATACATACGTTCGAAACACGTTCAAATTACGTTCAGTGAAAAGTGGTCTGGTATTCAAAGTTTTTTGATTTTTCAATTTTTCAGAAAATGAGGAATCAAATCTTACCTTTACCTTCTACGAATTCCCTGCCTTGTGCTTTCGAAATCATGTCGAGGGTTAATATCCATCTATTCCAAACGTTCTTGCTTAAGTCTCATGATGGGTGCTTTGCTAACCACGAACATGTCGCGGTAAAGCTCAAAGTTCGTTACTTAATCCAACCAAAGATCACTCGGAGCATTTTTCTTTGGAAACGACCATGGGTTTCGTCACCTCTGGTTTAGATGAGGTCCGTGCTTCTGCACCGTAAAGCAGGACTGGGATGATCAAGATTTTATAAATTTGATTTTTCTAAAGAGGGTTTTTTTTAAAAGTAGCAAATTAAAGTAAATTGCTATCAACAAATAAACCAACAGCCTAAAGAAAAATTACTTTTATCTTCTTCGAACAAATAAAGCCATTTGCATTTTAAACAAAAAATTGTTTAAGTAATTCCAAAATAGCAATCACCATGTAAATAAACAAAATAAATAAAAATAAATAAATAGGGTGGCGCCACAGAGCGAGGAGCCCCTGGGCCTAGCGCATTTCTCACAACCATGCCTTGTGAGGGAATGGAGGGGACCTATAATTTTTTGCCGGTTCCGAACGGCTAATTGAGAATGCGCTTTTCATGGCAATGAATTTACTAACGGAGGACTTGCCAATTCCTCGCGAAAGGCGATACCCGTGGAAAAACATTTTTGCATTTTGCCTCTGCTGAGATTCGAACCTTGAACCTCTGGGTTAGCAGGTGGACATGCTAACCATTACGCCACGGGTACCACCACGGCAATCACCATGTACCTTTATGAATTTCGAATTGCGGGAAGCGCGTGTCTACTGCTTACAACTAAATCTAGCCCCGCAGCAAAATTGATTAGCCTGAGCCTGAGTCCGTTTTCGGATGTTTTGTGATGTAGGCTATGTTAACCGATTGTATTTCCGCAAATGTCCGCCTTCCCTAGTTTTGCGTTAAAATCGCCAAGAACGGTTTTCACGTCATGTCTAGGGCATTGCTCATAAATGTTTATTCGAGGAGCTCGTAGAAACAATCTTTGGAGTTTTCGTCTTTCTTTTCTAGGAGCGCATATAAGGCTAATGTTGGCGAGTTTATTTCTGATGCGGATGGTAATTATAAGCTCACTTACTGGATTATCCCTGAGTCTACCTCTAACGACAAACCCGCACCCAAATAAGCGTTGTTTCTGTTGTCTGTACTCTGCAGCAGTCGCCATAGTAGATGTGGCTGTTTTTCATCTTCTTTATGCCCGGCCCATATCATCGCATTTCTTGGATGACGGTTATGGCGTCCGCTAATTCTCTCGCTACGCGCAGTCCGTTGAGTCCGTTTTTGTCCTTTTTTAGTTTGTTTAGATCGTCAACGTTGCAGACATAATTGTTATCCGAGGCTATTGGTTCTATCGGTACCATGATGTTTTTGGTTGGGTATTTAACCCCACGCACAACCACCAACGTAGAGAGCCGGGTTCTTTTGGTATCCCCTTGGACATAAAGGGTCAGATAATCCGGAAGCAGTAGTCTGCTGCAGGGGTATGAGAGCTGTCATTTGTTCGCCAGGTTGTCATCCGCCACTATTTTTAAACCAACGCCAATACACTAAAGCTCAAGTTCTACTTCTACTTAGCGCTCAAAACTTTAAATACATTTTTCTCTGTGTTCTTAGAATCCGTAGTGAAGATTCTCAAGAACTACTCAACCGATCTTGACGAAATTTATCATAGTTTTTTGAAATACAATTCATAGGGACTCCAACGCAGAATTTTTTTCCTTTACATGAACATATTCTCAACACAAAAATACGTTTTTGGTTTTCCTTTGTTTAAGTTCTATTTTATAGTCCTCAGGTGATTCTGTAATGCGTCAATTTCAGAAACAGTTTACTAACTCCATACCTCTAACACTAAATAGTTTGAAAAAAATATTCAATTTCTTACCTAGAAAAATTTAAATTACCCGTTTATTACCTTGAAAACCCTTAACGAAACAAATTTTTTTCTGTTATGTTTTGGAATGCGTCACATCGACGAGGGTAGAGATGTCAGAAGTACCTAATGACTCATTCTCACAAACTGCAAATTACACGTTTTGATATGTCTTAGAATACCCATCGCCGTCAGTAACTGCTACGAAAGCTTAAAGTTCGGTTGTACTTAGTGGTATGTATGTAATTAAATATGAATTTAAGATACCCAATTACCAAAAAAAAAAAAAACCGTGCGCTTGAATTAATTACACAAGCATTGGCCAATGTGACACTTTAATTAAAAATATAAAGTAACCTCATCAGCATATTGCTTTTGTCTTTTAAATAACAGCTTCTATGTTATTCCCAAAATCTGATCCAGAATAATCCAAAAAAGCAGCCCTAAACCAGAACTTTAATTTCTTTTAAACGAAATAATTAAATTAATCTCCTAAAATCCGTTTTTCCTTTTACTTTGGAACGCGACAGAGAAAACAAAGATAAAATAGAATCCTTTCTATCCTGTCCAATGCAGAAGTTCGATAAAAGATGAAATCTCATTTAATCCAACATTCCAGTGAGTCCGCTGAGTTTGGAGAATTCTTTCACTCAAGGAGTACAAAAAAGACAAAAAAAAAAAACTGAGCACGAAATTGTATAACTAAATCAACAAATGTATCCTTAGGGGTGTCTTAAAAATCCTCCAAAAAGAAAAGAAGAAAAAGTAGAAACTTTCTGTGTCCACTGAGAGTTGCTAACAACGTGAAACGGAAGCGAAAGTTTCCTTCTTTCTTTCCTTTTTTTTTCTTTTGTTTTTTTGTTTTCTTTTCCTTAAATTAACTTTTCCCTCCAAAAACGTCCATGAGACAAAAAAAGAAAAGAGTCCTAGAAAATTTTCTCAAAGAGAAAGGACAGAAAATAAGAAAAACTAAGGTCTATATTAAACCGCGCCAGCGTTATCCTACCGCAGTATTCCTAGTCCCATTCCGCAGTGTTTTTCGTTTCATCACAGGATAAAACAAGAACATACAATGAGATGGAAAGGACGAAGCAAAAAAAAAAAAAAAAGATGAAGGTTCCTTCCGTACTTTCAGTCTCGTTGTGACTTGGGTAAACTTAACTTGCAAAAGGTCCTTTCCGATACAAATTCTTTTTTGTTTATAGGGTTGAGTTGTGCTTTTGGTCGTTTTGGGATGTCCTTCAGCAGCAGCAGCAGCAGTAGCATTGCTACCACTATTTGAACCGAAAGTATGTTCGGCAGCAAAACTCCAGATGTAGCCAAGGACGCAGCAACGTTGTTGAGGATGATGATGATAATGATGACGATGATGATGATGAGGTGAATCTAGATGTTGATGTGTCTCGTCAACTGCCGCTGGCCATCCGAAGGCAGAGTAAGAGAAAGAAAAAGAGAAAGCCTTGGTCTGGGCTTGATGACTGTGCTGTGCAGAGGCGAGAAATGATTATCATGTTTAGTTTACTGCTTAAAGGGATTTATTCGAAAAGTTGTTCTGCTTTTTGTTTTGCAACTCACACAGAATGGCAAAGGAATTAGAGGATTTCTTTGTTTTTGACTACCGTAAAGAAAGTGGATGGCGGCCATTTAGATTTTGAAATCGATAGTATGGCTCTAGGGGAAATGAAGATGAAATGGAAAACTTTTAGCATTGCGGACTTGTGTAGGTAGGTATATATTGTGGTGTGGCGGTTGTTCTGCAAGTGGCATTTCTGCCTTTCTGGACATTTGTGGTTGGAATTTATTGTAAAGTGACGAACGTACATTCCTAAATTTCAATTGATCATGGGTCAGTGGTTGACCGCAAGGGTAGATTGGTTTTAGTGCAATAATTTGGAATTCAATCAACAGAATTAAGTGCGGTGTAAGTAAGAATAGGAGGTATGGTTTCTGGTCAACGCAGCCTGTTCCAGAGGCAGGCTAGATAAGTGGGAGGGTTGTAGTCGCTTCGAGATAAGGATGCTCGTAGCTTCGTAAACTGAATATGGTAGAATGGTGTTTCTAAAAATTCACAAGAATAGGCAATCCACATGTAAAAATTAGTGGAAAACAGCTCAAGTCTCGAGAAGGTTTTGGCCATTTCCAACTTCTTGACCTGTCTCCATTCTTAGACATGTTCTCTCCCAATATCAAGTGTCTTTGTCTTTATGCTACAGCTCAGATAATATCTCGGCCACCTGATTCCACTTATTGCCAGCATCAGTCTCGCTGCCTCACTTGTCAGACTAAGGTCCTTCAAAGCTGTGAAAAGCTATTCTACTTTTAAAAAAGTGTGTTTTTGTTTTAATTTTAATCAGAAAAGTTGATATCTGTTTAATAATGAATAACGATGTGCTTTTCAAGTTTATAGAATTCGAGCTTTTATGGAAATAGTTCTATTAGAATTCAGTACCAACGTCAGTCCTGCAAGGCAAATACATCAAGGATTCGAAGTCATTTGGTATAAGGTGTTCAGTTTATCTGCTTGCGGGAATGTAGCTTTTCATTCGTGCGAATGAGCTGACTTACTCAAGAATCAGGATAATGTACCGGAAGCTTATAACATCATTACCAAGTGTTGAAAAGTGTTCACTTTTGTCAATTTTTGTCTATCTACGTTTACACCAGAGCTATGTTAGTCTTCCCCAAGGCGAAAACATTCCTTTTCACTTGAACCAACAACTAAAATCTGTCATCACAAATTGACTTAAAAACAATCTCAATTGACTTACACAAAAGGTTTCGGGCTTAGTTGCAGGTGAGAAAAGGTTGAAACAACAACAAAAAAAAATGTATCTTTTGATCCCTCAAACACACACTTCAAAAATCCCTTCACCATCGATGTCACATAATCTAATTTGCTCTGCCACACATAAAGTTTCTCCTTACACAGCAAGGATTTCATTTCACATGTCGTCCTTGCGTATAATATCCCCATTCATCCCTAGAGAATTCCTGTGGTTTTTTTTTTTTTTTAACTCAAACTATACCTTTCCTTTCACATATCACACCATAGACTAACACCATAGCTAACACACAGAAAAAAAAGAAGAACATATGCGGGATAGTAACGAGCCCATATTGGGATTACTGAAGTTTTAAAACCTACCGAGAGTGTATTCCTCCCGTTAAGCCAATTTATATTCATGAAATTTAAATTGGCACATAATGTTAGTCATTAAAAGTTTAACCATTAAATTTAGTTGGTCCTTTGGAGGATGAACCGAAAGCGCTGAAAAAAAGAAGAAAATAAATAAAATATTTAAGTAAAAGGACGAAAAAAGAAATACATGGGGGCATAATAATCAAAGGACACTTAGGCGTGTGTTCATAAAACGGGAGTTGTTGTTTTGGAAAGCCTGAGGGAGGTAAATCCACGTATATGTTTGTGAGAGTTGTTGAAAGTGAATTTTCTGTTAAAAGGACCCAAGGTATATTGAAGTTTCATGAGAGCCCTGTGGAGGGATCTTATCGACGCGAATTTTTTGTACTTGCAAATGTTTTTTACTTCAAAGTTCAGCTGTGTTCCGCCTTTGAAGCATCACTTGAGATAAGACTCAAGCTTGAAGGTAATCCAAGAAATAAACTCTGCGGTCAGATTCAAATCATCAATCAATGATAACCAAACTGATATCCTCTAATTTTTCTAACGATTTGTTTCAAGATGCTCATGGTGACTGATCTTCTCGTCCATCAATGCATCTATGAATATAGAAATGGCGGCCTTGGACAGGCTGGTCAACGAGAACTGAAAGAGTACTTGACTTTGTTACTCATGGGACACATTTTTTCCTTCTTCCAGCTTCAATTTAAATGGAAGATCGAACATAACTGTCAAAGGATTCTAAAATGTATTCATCTCCTGTGCGGAGATTAATTTCATTTCACTATACAGGGATTGATTGAGTGGAGTCACTTCTGAAATGTTAAGTGAGTATTCTGACAGCCAATTGCACAAACTCGCTCACTGAATTCCTCAAGGTAAACCAATAAATAATAAATAAATAAATAAATCGGTTTTCGATGGAAGGTGTCTCACTCTAGGGAAAGTGAAATTAGCTAAGTCTCGGCACTGGTTTTGATATCAAAAAGAAAAGCTTTAAAAATGCATACGTCGCAGCCGTACATAAACACTCGGTCAACTAAGCCTTATTATAGGCTTTGAATGCTAAAATAATCTTAATGTTTTGAGCTTGACTTTGATTTTGAAAAAAAAAAAAATGTAGAAAGTGTTGTTTTTCAATTAAAAATGAGCCATCAAAATATCTTTAATTTTTTTCATTTCTCAAAATTTAAGAAAGTTATCCACGTCCATTTTTTTCGTTTGACTCAAAACTAGTAAAAGCATTTGAAGAAAAAGTGACATTTAAGTGCAAAATTTTTAAAAAGTTTTATTTAGTCCAGTCATTTTATATGTACATTCGGATATGCAAACGAATCGAAAATCGCTGTCTCCCACTTACTCCTCTCCTTAATGTTCGCACTGTGTTTTCAGCATTATAAGGGTGGTCATAACTCCTTCATGTGCGCGTTAATTGTTTAAAACAAAAAGAAAGCTGTATTTTGGATTTGGTTTGGGATTGGTCTAGAAAAGCTTAACCACAAGTTGTTGACCAAGATTTTCTATGTGCATTTTCCGCCATCATTAAACTAACGGTTGTGTTCAAATTTCTAACAAATTTTTTTAATTCTTACTTTTTTGTTGCTCTTTCTGCGCTCCACAAATAATGAAGTTCATATTTTATTTACCTATCGTTCGTCATCATTAAGATATCGACCGAAAAAGTCAAAAATTTTAGTTTTACGAAGTTAGATTGTTTTTTTTTTTTTTTTCAATTATCGTAGTACATCAAATAAAAGGCTTTGAAAGAGTGTGGCGTAGGACTTGAACTAGACAAAAAAAAAAAACAGCTTTTCCAAGTCTCATAAAATGATGATGATTTGTGCAATTTATAAAGGAAATTGTTAAAGGTAGTATTTTTGAACCTCAAACTACATATTTTTTCGATTTTATCCCTCTCAACTGTGTTTTATAATATACTACCCGCTAGTATATTATAACCCGCCCGGGCGGCGGCGGCGGCGTCGCGTTGCTCGGTTTTAAGTTATTTAAAAAATTGTCAGAAAAACCCGCCGATTTAAGCTGAAGATAGCCGGAAAGTTTATAGTTTCACGTTGCCGTTTCTGTGGAAATGTTGTCATGAAATATATTTTATGTAGAAGTAATAAAACATCGTCGAAAGAATTTTTGATATTGGCTCAGAATTTGAAGAGTTCCCGTTCCCGTTCCCGTTCCTTTCCTATCCCCGTTTCCGTTGTAATTCTGGGATGATAAAATTATAAAACTATTCTCTGAGCTACCAAATATATTGATAAAGCCGTTTCGTAAAACAACGTAGATACCGACTGCAACGCTATCTGCTGGGCTGACATTTAGGGGTATGAAAAATAGTTAGAAACCGATTCCCAAACCTACTGAAAATGCATACAAAATTTCATAAAAATCGATCCAGCCGTTTTGGAGGAGTATGGTAACTAACACTGTGACAAAAAATTTTTATGTATACAAAGATTTAACAAAATTGTTTTTTGATGTATAAAATGTCACTTTGGCCATAGTTTAGACAACCAATTACGGTGTCTAAAGTTAGACATTCCCTTGACAGCGATGAAAGTGGTTATAAATACGATTCAAAGAGAGAGAATAAACCGATGAGGAATCGCTCTCCGACATAATATGCTAGCATCTCTGAATCGACTTTTTTTTATAGTAAGTCTTTGCCGGTGTATTGCTTAAGCTGGTTTGTGCAAAAAATATTTGTTTGTCCTGTGCCAGTCCAGTCATTAAAACCACTGGAACAATATCCACACCTACGATCGTAATCGACGCTTCTTCAATTGCCGCCGCTACAATCAGAATATCAGCGTCATCGAAAGTCGTTTATTACTTTAATTCTGGTATTTGTAAAATAACCCTGATGTTTTAGTATGAAGTTATCCTTATTTTGATCCCTTGTAAGAAACTTCTCCTTGCAACTATCGAAGCCCTAGTTTCAGCATAGATTGTAACTTTTATCGGAAATAAAAAAAAACAACCACTTTTTTCAAGATGGCGGAAAATGCAACACATCATACGCCGAACAACATGCGCCGCAAAATCAACCTGTAGTTCCCACAGGTCATCGCACCAATTCCCAGAACCAGAACAACATACCCTGCCACACCAACCTATGATTCCCATATGTCATTTTATCAGTTCTTGGAACTACGAGGAGCAAGTGCAGTTATCCTAGACGCTTAGTCGGCAGCCCCATTTCAACTTCAATCAGCGAATCAGCATATTAATGTAATAAATAAAGGTGTAAGGTAATTTTAAGGTTGAGTTTAGTTCTGCGTCTTATTGTGAGTTCATGTTTAAGTAGCCATAAGTTCCGACAAATAAAAAGTTGGTTATCAAAATTTAAAAGTTGGTTTTTTTAGAAAAAATCAACTTAACTTTCACAAAGGAAATATTGGTCGACAATTTGAAAAGCTAAGCTTTTCTAGACCTTCCCCACGCCATATCCAAAGTTCAGCTTTCTTGGTTTATTTGCATTTCAAAAATGTTTTTTGATTTTTTTTCGACGTAAAAACTGAACGATTATGAAAACAAAGTAGATTTTGCTTTGAGACTTGATAACTGAATCAACTTGAACTAAAATGTTAAATAAAAAAGAAATCATAATATTTCAAAAACACTTTAGCTTGTGGATGTGGCTCAGTTGCTTTTTATTAATTATGTTATGGACTAGTTTTAAGGTGTTAAAGGTGTCACTAGACTAACTTTGGTGTTATTTGCTTCGATTTGATTTCGCCCTTAGCCAACTCTTGCAACAAACGGTGAAGCGGGGAATAGGGTGATATTCTAAACCGTCACAACCCAGCGAATCAACTGGTCCTTATGCGTTCAGATGTCTTGACTCAACCTTTAACAGATAAATAATCTGAAGTTCTGTAGTGTTGATTAGAATCCGTGCTACAACAGTCACCATTTAATCATTCGAAGAGGACAGAAATCTTTGACTATATGTATTCGTTTTTAATAAGCTTCGTTAGAACAATGATGCACATCCGTTCAGTTCAGAAGGAGATATATGTATTTCAAAAACGATGATCAAAATTATATCTCTAGTATCTTTTTAATATCTTTTTAAGGGCGGGCGTGGTTCAGTGGTTGAGTGTTCATTAGATGGGCCGGACGCGTGGGTTTGAATCCTGCTCTAGGCATCTACTTTTCTTTCAGCCTCCCAGTTTCAACTGGACGCAACCCTTGGGGTTATATAGGTATTAAATTACTAACACCTTATGTCCATCTACTGCACCACAAAAAAGGGAAGACTGCTACCCTGTTTAGTACAATTGACCGGAAATTAGGTCTGAGTGCTCCAGATCAGCATAAGCCTTCTCTTTTTTTTTTAAAGAAAAAATTCACATTATTATTTAATCTTACGTGATAAATAAAATATTAATTAAAAAAAAACCATTAAGACGTTTTTACATTTTCTTCAATTGATCGGAATGATTCGGAAGGAAAAGCACATTTCTCTAAACAATAGCGACTTGGTAATGAGCTGTTCCTTTTGCCGATTGCCTTTGTATGAATGTGCTTTTCATGACAGTGTATTAAACTCTTGGAGGATTTGCCTGTTCTTCAAAAAAGTCGATGTTCACAGAAAAACGAGGACATGCATCAAAGAATTTGGAATACTTTAACTGTGAAACCCACTGCCAACTGTCAGGCAACGGTAAAATGTAGGTACTTAAGCTCTATCAACGCTACGCATTGTAAAATACTTCTCTCCACCCTTTGCATTTCAAAGACAGAACGTGTTTCTCGTTTCTTAAATTATATTTCCTCAATTTCGTCAGCCCAATTACTTATTCTTTCGCACTTTACACTTCTACACCCATCGCATCCGTCCAATTGCAGTGGTTGCAGCCTGCATTTCAAATAAAATACCCCACTCTTCAAATTTGGACTGACAAAAATAAAACTTAAAATTCATAGAGTGGTAACGTTCTCTATCGCACGTGCTTCACTAAATACTTTCTTTGTCGTAATGTATCGTCAACCCTCCAAAAAGTGTACTCGTACACCAACCACTGAATTGTAAATTCGAATCTAGAAAACCTCATTTGCCCTGATGTTCCTCGACATTCCAAAACCTTAACTACGCCACGAGAGAAATGCTAATGGCAAAAATGGCCGTGCCCAGTCTTCAGGTAGCACACACACACAAACAATATCCGTTTTATATGCAGACCACGTACTGAGCGGCTAATTTATTAGACGCGTTGGTAAAATTAGATTCGCCCTCTAGAGAGAGAGCATATTCTTGAAGGATATCTAATTAAACAACATCCTGGGAGGTTTACGATTCCTTACTTTTTTTTTCGTCAAAACAAAAAACAAAAAGAAGAAACATATTTTTTCATCAGGAGGAAGAAAAGAAAGGACTCCGTGTTAATTAACCCGATATGAAGCCACACTTCTCTCTCTATTCATGGCTAGACATGATATTTATATGTATATCAAAATTCAGTGCCCAGACAGAGTGCAATGTAAGTCCATAATACCCACTTCAAGAGTGCAAGCATATGAAATGTGTCAGAAGGCAAGGCTTCTCTTCTCATGTGCAAGTTAAGCCCCCAGGAGCAGAGTGGAGGACTAGAGTGGTGATAAGGAACACAACAACAAGAACTGATGGTCAGGAGGAATATATGTAGTTTGCCATAGCCATTGAAAACCAAAACGATATCGCCATGATGCAATAACGTGACTATAAGCGATGTGCGGCGGAACCTCTCAAGCCAGAAAGCTGCTGCCATGAATGATGGTGGTTATTGTCGCTTTTGGTATTTATCGTCATAACGGTATACAAGCATAACGCAATGGTCAGACCTTTCCTAAGCCGACTATACTGCTAACCGAAGAACTTTTCCACAAATGTCAGAACGTGTGTGAGTGTGTGTGTGTGTGTGCGTTTGGTTTGTGTAATGAATTTACATCGTTTTGTGTTTGGCCTGCCGTCGTCGGTCGTCGCCTATCGTCGGCGGCGGGCGATGCGGATCATAGAATGACCACTCGAGCAGTGTGAATATGTTTGCTTTTTAGTTGAGGCTGATGGGCACCATACCAACTCCAACTCCATCTTCCTTGACAGCATCAAACGACGCAACGGTCACGGAGTGAGTAAGGAAGAATGAATTGCGATAAACATGGTCGCATTAAATTTACACAACAAATACAATGAAGGATTTACAAGCGCACCGAATGTTAGTTCAGGACATTGATACGATGAGTCCGGTCATTCTGTTATATGCGAAAGGGAGAGGTGAAGTTGGGTTTGGAGTGACTTTTGCAAAAACAGAATAAGTTAACGAATTGCGAATTATGTGGCTGAATGTTGAAAACGCAAACTGAAAATTGTAAATTTTACTGGTTTTATATGCAAATAATTGGCCAACGGTATTTCTGTCTGGCTTGTGGGAGTAGCTTGCTGTCGATGATCGTTAGTGGTTCTTATTAGATGTTCCCTTTTTGAATTTTAATCGCTAAAGGACCGACTTAACTCATTTCATGGTAAAAACTATCGTCGGGACATTACAGGATTTTGGGTTTCAAATTGGAAAACTGATCTCTATGGGTGACAGTGTTGGTTTTGTTTAGGTAGTTTGACGTGTAGACTTTGTCAATGGAACGGGAAAGTGTTTATAAAGATTAGTTTTATAGTTGAGTTTATCCACGTGTTTTTTATCAAACAAATGAAAGATAAGTAAATTTTTCAACAGTTAACATAAAATCACTTTATTTTTTTTTTTTCTGGTTAGGAACAAAATTTTGAACTATTGAACTGTTGAAAAGAATATTAATTTTTCATTTATTGTTAAAAATGAATAGTCGTTTATATCTCTGTGAAAGCAAAGAATTGCGTGAACTTTCTTGGCTAAGGTGTTCTTCAGAGTGGAAAGATGAGAAGAATTTTTATGTCGTGGTATTATTTTATTTCTATTAAAATGTCTCTACTTGACAGTTTGCGTCATTTACCTTCAGAATATGGCAGTTTTCTCCAACTAAGAAGTAGCTAAAGTGAATAACAGCACGGTAGTTAGTAAATATGTTTCCCAAATCTAATTCTTATATGCAGCTAAAACGTGAATGATGATAACCAAAATTCAATGCTGAGAGTCTTTAAGTCACATGTTTTGATTGAAGAAAGGGAGTGTATACAACCTGTGTTTTTTGAAGTCGTAAGCATGACAAAGAAGGAAGAGACAGCTGAAAAATTGTATGATTACATCATCAGGAGTGTTTCAGAAATCAACGAGTCGATACCGTATGTTCTGTTCGCCCAGCAAAATACAAACGTTTATATTCAAAACTTTGTAGTATCGGAAATAAATGATTAAATAAAATTATTAAAAAGTAAAATAAATTTTAACATGAAAATGCTGATATATAGCTGATCATCCCAGTCCTGCTTTACGGCGCCGAAGCATGGACCTTATCGAAAGCGGATGAGGAAACTCTTGGTCGTTTCGAAAGAAAAATTCTGCGAATGATCTTTGGTCCCGTATGCGAAGACAATGTGTGGAGAAGAAGATACAACAACGGGCTGTATGAGCTGTATTGCGACATGGGCATAGTGAGAAGAGTACGCATCGCGAGGCTACTATGGTTGGGCCATGTAGATCGGATGGACCCAAACGCTCCGGCTCGACGGGTGTTCGAAAGCACATTGCAGGGAAGTCGCGGAAGGGGAAGACCTCGTCTTAGGTGGCGCAATCAAGTGGATGAAGACCTCAACCGACTTAGAGTGAAAAACTGGAGAGAGCTCGCCTGAAATTGAAGTCGTTATAGAAGGATGTTGGGTGAGGTTCAGGTTCACCCAAACTGTAATGCCCACCAAAGTAAGTAAGTAAGTTGATTCCACACAATCGGTACGATGCCTGTTAAAGTTATAAGCCACTCAGTGATTAACGGATGCTTTCCCGAAACATAGATAGATAGATAGATAGATAGATATTTTTATTCATTCCTTAAAAAAGTTACATTTGCATTTGCGCTTTAATAAATTGAATAAATTAGAGCATGGCATTACTGCCGTCTGCCCGAGTGACTATTCTATAATTTTTTGATTTATTAAAGTGTTTTCTTTCATAATAATTCATAATAATTGTTGATTCATCCATATTAAAATTTGTGGACCAGTAATTTTACATATTTTGGTTTAAATAAAATTTATTTGATTTTTATAATGACTTTTAGTTTAGTTAAAACGATTTTTTTTTACTTTTAGTTTAGTTAAAACAGAACAAATACTGTATTTTGGGTACAGAAAAAAAGAAAATAAAAGAGCTTTATGAATACAGCTTTTAGTTTAATGAATGACTTTTAGTTTAGTGAAAACAAAACATAATTTTTTTTTTTTTTGCTTATTATTTTGGTAATTCTAATTTAGCTACTGAGAACAAAGCGCTTTAATTTGAGTTTAAAAGTTTTCATACATAATTCTGCTTCTGTAAGACATCGCTTCAGTGGTGAATTTGTATAGCCGAACCCAGTCTTCTCCATTTAGAATAAGTTTTAAGTCTTCTTCTTCCAGGTAGTTCTTCTCATAAAAAACTCTCCTAAGTTCCATCAGCATTGGGCATATTGCAATGAAGTGGTAAACGTTCTCCACAACACGCATATTGCAAAGAGAGCAGATACCTTCTAAATCGTTCCTGTGCGGTCTGTAGTTGAGTTTTAAGAGTTCCCCCCTTACCTTAAAAATGCAACTCACAACTTTTCTTGGGTTATTATCAGTGAAGTAATTTCTTTCATTTAAATTGTAGTTAAGCTTAGCATATGTTATTCTTGCTATTGATGATCTTGCTTGTTCAATGAATGCATATCTCTCGTTTTCGTCGATACATTGTATAATTTCATATAGAGCCATTTTCCATTGCTGTGCATTTGCCTCGGCTAAGTCTAGACTCCATCCACAGTTAGCTGCATGGTCAATCCAATCTTTGTAGAACAACGATTTTCTACGTACTGCATGCATAAGCACCAGTTTCGGCAATCTACTGTCTTCCATCTTTTTAATTCGGATCAAATAATCCGCATTTAACTTTAGAGTTGAAACGAAGAGCGTAGGTAGTCCAGTTTCCAAGTGATACATGTATTTTGGCGTATCCATCGGTAAAAAAAAGATTTTTCTCAAGAAAAAACGCAGCAATGTCTCCACAGTTTCAAATTTTTTAATACCCCACGTTTGAGCTCCATAAGAAAGAATAGATTTAGCGGTTGCATTAAAGACTTTGAATTTCGCGTTTGTTGAAACGAGCTTACTGTTGAATATTTTTTTCCAATTTGCACAAATGGCGGTCCTGGCTATGTTGGCTTTAGTTTCCAAATGTTTTTCCATATTTAAATTATAAGTAATCGTCATTCCCAGGTAAGTGTATTCTTTCACCACTTCTAACTCGACCTCACCATATCTCCAGTGATCCTCTCTAGAAAGTCTTCCTGCACCATTCTGGAATACCATCACTTTGGACTTTTCTGTGTTTACTTCTAAACACCATATTTTGCAGTACTCAAAAAGTCTGTTCACATTCAGTTGAAGCGAAGAAGGAGATTCTGCCAATATCAAAATATCATCTGCATACATAATAACTTTGATTTTTATGTTTCCATATTCAACTCCACAAGGAAGGCATTCTTGAATGGCATCTAGAAAAAGGGCAAATAACAACGGGCTAAGAGTACATCCCTGTCGAACTCCGCAATTTATTGAAATATCTTTCGATGTTTCAGCTCCATTTAATATGCGTCCAATTGTTCGTTGATACATTTTTTCCAAAGCTCTACCGAATTTAGTGGAAATACCAAGATTATAAAGTTTATAGAAAAGTGCTCTTCTGTCCACTTTATCAAAGGCAGCTTTAAAATCCACGAAAAAAGCATATAGTTTTTTGTTTTCGTTTAGCTTCGAACGGGCTAAGCATCCTAGCACAAAAATATTATCGACTGTCGAATAGCCCTTTCTAAAACCGGACTGAAATTGACTCAGTTTGTTATTTATACTAACCCAATTATTAAGCCTGTTATTAAGAAGCGTTGTATATATTTTCAAACTTGCGTTCAAAAAAGAGATTCCTCTATAGTTTTTGGGGTCACTTGGGTTACCTTTTTTGTGAATTGGCCAAATGAGGGCTTCTTCAAAGTGATCCGGATAAACAGCAAAATCAAAAATAACATTAAGTGCTTGAGTAAGCTTTTCTTTCAACAACGTCGAAGAATGTTTAAAAAATTCTGTGGGTATACCATTAGAGCCAGCCATTTTGCCATCTTTAAGTGTGTCCAGAATTTTTTCAACTTCTGATATTGTTATTCCTTCGTCTAAAATGTTATCGACAATTACAGGTTTTGCATAGCTCCAAAACTGCTGATCATTTTGTGAGTTCAGTAACGACGCAAAGTGTTCTCTTAAAACTGAAATTGCTATCTCTGATGATTTCGGAGCTGCTTCCTTTCCATTGATTTTTTTTGTTATTTTCCAAAATTCTGCCGAATCCTTGCATTGGCTCAATATTTTTGCTAAGTTTTCTTGATAAATTTTTCTTTTTTCATGGCATAATCGCTTGTATTGCTTAGTTTTTTCCACATATTTTGTCCGTGTTGAGACTAAATTGACTTTCCTTAGTGAGTTTAACAAATTCAGTGATTGTTTTCTTAGTTTTTCACATGCGTAGTCGTACCAATCCTCTTTTCGTTGCAATTTTTTGTTTTTCTGCATAGCCTCAGCTGCTTCTTTGATTATTGTTTCAAGTTCAATTAAGGGTAGATAGTTGATTTTACTACTGCATATCTTTCTTTCCAACAAGTTATTTAAATTTGATGTGTAGTTGTCTTTGCAGCGATGCACCCATTTCAATTTTTGCACATTTAATGTTTTTTGATTTCTGTTCCTGCCTTGGATACTGTCAATTCCAATTTGGACTTTAATTGGAAGATGATCCGAATAGGCAATGTTCTCCACCTTGAAATCTTTCACAATAGAAAGCCAGTTTCCACTGATAAGACAAAGATCTATTGTTGAGCAGCCCTGTTTACCAATGAAAGTAGAAACATAGAAGAATCAACTGTCACCCCCGTCAAAAAAATAAAAAAAAACGTGAAAACTTTCGCAAAATTAACGCTTTTCCTGTGTACGAAAAAATTATTGAAAAAATAGTTGACTCTCAACTTAGTCCGGTGAAATTAGCTTAAAAAATAGGTAAGTTTATATTAATTCGCACTGTTTAGTAGTCGTACGCATGTAAATTCGTATAACTACAAACAGAATGAAAACCACTCGCTGTGTGAGTTCGAATGATAATGCCTTTATTTTATTAACGATTTTATTGAACAAAAGGATATATACAATTGATACTTAAATATAATACGTTTCTTAATAATATGATTAATTTTGCTGTGTTGGCACATAAGGGGCCTAACGATATACATTGTCGGTTATTTAGATTAAGGGTAAAGCTTGGTTATTAAAAAAAGTAATAATTTGTTAGATTTATATAACTGTAGGAGTGTTCAGTTCCTGTTAATGCCTTTATTTTTACATGTTCCCTGCCTTAAATACTATTTCAACACTTCCTTATATCTATTCTACTTCTACCCTTAACATAGCCGTCAGTGCACATTTATGATGGTCTGCGATAAAGCAGCCGTCCGTGCATATTTATGACGGTCTGCAATAAAGCAGCCGTCCGTGTGTTTATGACGGTCTGCACTAATTCTATATATTTTTGTAATCTTTAGGCAGCCGTCTGTGCGTGATTAGGTTATCTGAGATAACACTAATTACCGAGCACATTTGGCTGCCTGCAGATTTTATGTTCATGTTTGAACAGGCACCAAGCTAAAATTAACATGAATGTTAGAACTTACAGTTTGTCAATTATCCACATCAATCCGCCGTTTGGAAAAAAAATTATTGAAGGTCAAATGTTGCAAACATCGGTTTTTTGAGTTTTTCCGCTAAACGGTAAGTTTCATCATAAAAATAGAAAGACAAAAATTATTCATCATACAATTATCTATAAAAATTATAAACACATTTTTTTCCCTAAGAATCACAATTTCGGAGATATAGCTATGCAAAAAGTTGAAAAAGTTGTGTTACTCCTAATATACACACGTTTCCGCGCCACCCGTAAAGTAGTGTGCATGGCGCGTTTTTTTTACGTAGTTTCCCCGGTAGGCCTATTCCACTATCTATTGTGGTTCTGTTGAGGTAAAAGCTATTGTAATAAATTTAAAATGGTACTATTGTCATGACTATTGTAATGAATGAGAGCGGTGTAAGTAATGAGTTATTTGAGAAAACTATTCGTCTGATTGAAACTCTTCTAATGGAACATAATCCATACCGTCTTGTTCTTCTTCTTCTCTTGTTCTTCATTTTCTTCTTCTTCTTCCTGCTGGGTGAAAATAAATTGTTCAAAGAGCGATGCATCAGAAATCTCATCGCATATATCGTAAGAATCCTCTTCTACTGGCGATTGAACAATAGAGCACGATTGGCCTAGACAGATTATACAATATACATGCTTATGAACAAAACAACCCAACTTTCTTACAGCCGCATTAAGCATTACACCCCTTTTCGCAATTGCAAAAAATTGAGTTGAGCAGTTTTTCCGGTGCAGGAGGGAGTAAAGTCTTAACTGGTTCCAATACAATATACTGTCAATTAACTTCCAACTCCAGTCTTCTGGGCTTAGTTTATTACCAAGCCATATTTGAACTTGATAATATACCCGAAATAGATACCCGATATACCTACCCAAAGCAGAGGTTGGAGGAAGACAAGCTAACTGTATTTGTTTCTTCTATTGCGTGTTTTTAGCAAAAGATAAGTATCGCAACTTATCCAACGTAATTTTTTTTGAAGCTCCGTCAACGGAAAGAAGAAAGTGAATTCCGTTGGTGAGTACAGCTTGTGAAGTAGAGTTACTTTCTTTGAAAACGTCAGCACAGTCAACTTAATCTTGTCTCTCAAACAATTTCAAAACTGTTCTTTTACCTCTCTTGAAAATTTTTTTCGACACTGCACATGAACTGCCACAGAAGTCTGGGCTTTCAAGTATTTCAAAAACTCATCACCTCAAATAGAAATACAATAACAAAAACTTTGTTATTGTTAAAAGTTTTTTGAGTTGAATTGGAAGCCAAAAGACATGAAGGGATCAAAGATCCATGACCACAACTCTTAAAAGTTGTTGGCGTTTCGCCCAGGTACGGCAGTGGGCTCATCAGTTAGATGCTGCTGTACCCTTCTAAGACGCGAATTTGTTTGGCTTACACCGAAACACTTATAAATTTCACAGCATTCATATGCTGATGACCAGCATTCAACTAATGAGCTCACTGCCGTACCTGGGCGAAATGCCAACAATTTTTAAGAGTTGTGGTCATGGATCTTTGATCCTTTCATGTCCTTTGACTCATCACCTCTTTTAATACTTGCAGCAATTAGCGACTTTAGGCCACGATCAACAGTAACTGTTTCGCTTTCGGCCAATGGTTTATTGCAAATAAAGCAAAATTGAGACATTTCTATAACAAACACAAAACTGCACAAACTTTGTTTTGAAATAAAAGCAATAACTATGTGTTCTTTTCTTACTACGAAGGAATGCTTGAGACTAATACTATTCTATTTAGTTAGGTCTTGAAAAAAGAAGCAGTTATACTAGCGTCGCCACGCGAACAATTGAATAGCAGACAGTGGGTGCTCAATACAAGCCTACAAGACCGCACGGTCATATAAAATGAGGGACTGTTTTTTTTTTTCGAGTCAATATTCTTTCAATTGTCTGTATGTTACTATTATTTTTACTTGTGTTATCGTTCTGTAACGCATATAACGGTAATTTACATACATATTATGAAGAATACAACTTTTTCAACTTTTTGCATAGCTATATCTCCGGAATTGTGATTCTTAGGGAAAAAAGTGTATTAACAATTTTTATAGATAATTGCATGATGAATAATTGTTGAATTGATGATAAAACTTACCGTTTAGCTGGAAAACTCAAAAAACCGATGCTTGCAACATTTGACCTTGAATAAATATTTTCCCAAACGGCGGAATGATGTGGATAATTGACAAATTGTAAGTAGTAGGGTTCCCAACATTCATGCCAATTTTTAGCTAGGTGCGAATTAATGTAACCTTGAATGCCTATTTTGACCGGACTAACTAGAAAACTATTTCGAATTCATTTGTTCATTAAGAACCTGCCAGGATTACAAAAGAGCTTTAAAAAAGGTAATATAGATAGAAGACCAATTTTTGAAAAGCTAAGTGGTTATGGTGTGAGAGGAAAAAGACAAAAATAGTTTGGCTCGTATGAGTCACATAGAATTAAGAGAACATCAGTAGATGGAATAATGTATAAAAGGGGTGAAACAAAACATGGAGTTCCTCAAGGTTCGATGTTGGGTGCACTCTCATTTATAATCTATATAAACGACATTAAACGTCTTGACAAAAAATAATACTTTTATAAGTTAATCAGCTATGCCCGGCAGAGGAATGCTTGTATTACCTCAAAAACGACCTGCAGCAGCTGTAATAGCCCTGCGTAAGGTTCTGGCCTCTTTACAGTTGGCTTCTGCAGTTTTTTCCGCCCTTGAAATCCGTGCATTGCCAACACAACACTCTTGTTTTAGTGTACATATAACTTTGGAAATATTATTAATTTCGGTCTAAAATTTAAGAAATCGATTTTCTTAACCCATCACCCTAGACTACTTCCTTATATAAAGGATGATGTAGGCTACTCAATACGAGGGTGAATTGACAAGCTTCCGGCCTGACCAAGAGATGGCGCCACTCGGCCTACCTTGCGGTGGCGTTCTATAGTACCATCCTTAGATAGCTTGTAGCTATAGTTTCAGCCCGATTGCCATGTTACTTTAGGTTTGAGAGCACACAGAACAAGACGCCTCTGTGTTTTACTTAAAAATGGAAAAGCTGGAAAATCCTGCTGCCATCAAATTTGGCATTGTATAAGCGTAATCCAAGCGAATTTTTGCGTCGATTCGTAACCATTGACGAAACTTGGGTCCACCACTACACTCTTGAAACCAAAGAACAGTCTAAACAGTGGATTGGACCAGGGGAACCAACTCCAAAAACAATTTTTTCGGCGAACAAGGTTATGGCTACTGTTTTTTGGAATGCAAGAGGTATTATATGCATTGATTACCTTGAAAAGGGTAAAACTATCACTGGTAAATACTACGCAGACTTATTGCAACGTTTGAGCCACGACCTCATCTGGCGAAGAAAAGGAATCTTGTTTCATCACGATAACGCACCAGCGCACAAGTCAATCACTGCGATGGCTAAAATCAACGATCTGAAGTTTGAATAGATGCCGCACCCTCCCTACTCTCCAGATATAGCCCCGAGTGACTATTATCTGTTTCCTAACCTCAAGAAATGGCTTGGCGGTAAGAGATTTGTGAACAATAATGAAGTAATCGAAGCTGTAAATGGGTATTTTGAGGAGCTTGACGAATCAGTCTATAGAGATGGCATTATTAGACTAGAACACCGCTATGAGAAATGTATCAGCCTTGGAGGAGTTTATGTTGAGAAATAAAAAAAAAAATTCTTTAAAACGTTGCTTTTCTTGGTCAAACCGGAAACTTATCAATCCACCCTCGTAGACTACCACATGAAGCTGAAAATGAAATAGATTGTTAAACATTTAATTTATCAAACACAAATATCCTTACAGTAATTAAATCAATATAACCCATGGAAAAAATGTATATGTATACTTATTTTAAGTTTAAAATTGTAAAATTGAATTTCAATAGCAGAGTTCTACTAAATAAATCAGCTAAACTAACTAACTTTATCATGCGATGTTGGTTTGTGTGATAATGTGCCAAAATTTTTCAGTATGCATCGCTTTATTCCATTTTTGTTCATTTAATGTCTGTTTGCCTTGCTTTCGGTCAATTGCATCAGTATATATGTATCCTTTTGTATTACTTTAGTCAATGTTCATCATTTTGCATTGAAACAATTTGTCAACTTTGCCTTACTACGCGTCAAATAGTATGAAGCTGCGTAAATATGCCACCAATTCGAATCAGTAGCTCGTTAAAAGCCTGAAAAGCATTTTAGTAAAGTTAGTCGAATGGCCTGTATAATTTCTTCTAACACATTCTTTGTGCTCGAATGTCTCATTTTATCGCAACATTCACTGCGTACTTTCCAAATAATTTTTTTATTACAATGTCATGCAGTTAAAAGTGAGACAACACTAACCCAATAAATTCCTTGCTGATGCCTATTAACAGTCAAATAATAATCAATTGTCACTGAGTTGTAACACTTAAGAAGTTAGTTCTATAAAATTTTACGACTGTGATTCATAAACGAACCCGCATTCCGATTGGTTTCCCCCCTAAACGATTAAACTCAAAATAAAATCATCTAAAATAATTTTAGCTTTGTTTTTCCCCACCCACTTTTTCTTTGCTTTTCAATTTACTACCTCGAGGACTCTTCTCCTTTTTGACATTTCGAATTCAAAGATCTAATAAAAATTATTTGCTCAGGGATTTTTGAGCTCTGCATCATTTATGAATGTAGGTTGCTGTCCTCCAGAAGAGATGAATAAAATTACCACTTCCTTTTAAAAATTTACGATTTGACCTTCAGTCACAATGAAAAAGCCAATGTTTTACTGTCTGATCCTGGACAACGAACTGTTTCCATTGGAAACCATGAAGACGACATGGTTTGAGATAAGCCCGCAGGATTTAGTTAAGAAATTTATCCTACAATCAATTGACAAAGGAAAAATTTGAATGAAAAAATTTGCAAGACCGCCCGTTTTTATATCAACTTGGTCTGTCGGGGTTGTGAGAGGCCTTATTTTATTTTTGATGACTGGTAATGATTAAATAGAATGAAAAACCATTAAAAAAACATAGAAAGAACAAGATTCCAAAACAGCATGGATTTTATTTTTACTTTCCTTTGCGGAAATATATTTTACTTAATGACGAGATTTTTGCCAATCCTTTGAGGATTCCTAATTTAATCTTAAGCTGCAAGAGTGTCGTCGAGGAAAGAGAAATTCATGGCATTTCGAATGCTTTAGACTTTACATTGGTTCTAGGATAGAATATCGTTCCTTGAGTCCAATCATTAATTCAATTTGTGCTACATAATTGATGCACAAGGATCTAAGACGGAATACGAAATGTTTCGTGGTTGTGTGGTTTACAAGATGCAGCATTTAGCATTTATGTAACTTAAACTCGTATGGACAGCAGTTGAATCGTACTCAACTCTTAAAGTCTATTACGTTTTAAATTTTCAAGTTGAATGTGAGAATTACTGGCTCAAGATCACCAAGGTACAGAATATGCATTGCTAGCAAATAAATGTTTTTAATCTTAACCTTATTGAAAAATGAAAGTTAGTAGAAAACTACAACCAACCTGTTTGGAGTGTATGTGAAACAGTACAATCAATTAGAGAATAAAATAGAGAAAAGTAAAAAAAGCCAATCTTCAGAAGTCCTTAAGAACAGCTCCGATTTTGATGATTCTTGGGGACTTCCGAAGCAAAAGCTTTATTGACTCCACTACTAAGTCAATATAAAAACAGAGAAAGTCATTTCTGGGCGTTTTTCAACAACAAATCAAAAATATTACTGTATAATTGTAGATATCTCACACTCGGTCTATTTTTGAAAAGGATACTTAAAAAATATCCTAACTAATATTATAAATGTGAAAGTCCCTCTGTCTGTCCGGATTTCTATGTTACCATCTCCCGCCCAAACTACCAAGCTGATTGGTATGAAATTTTGTACAGAGATAGTCTAGAACCAGAGGAAGGACATAGGCTATATCTGTGCTCAAAAGGTAAAAGCTCTTAACTCTATTTTCATAGTTTTTCAGAAAGTGGATTTTTAACTTGCAGTATTTGTTTAAAAAAAATTAAGAAGGATGTGAAGAAACAGTTTTCAGTAGTCTTGCCTTTATATACACAATTATTTAAATAGTAAAACTAGATTTTGATAAGTGGAGTATTTAATGCTTTTTTTAATGTTTTTTTGACTTAAGTGCTTTGACAAAAACAACTTTTTCAGTTTTTCATATACTAAGTATCCTAAGATGTTCTTCCAATTCGTATTTTTAATTGATTTGAGTTTTAAGTCAACTTAAGCTATTTTACTTTAATGAGCAAAGAAAATATTAGACATTCTTAAAAATATAAGATATCTTAAGTCGACATAAGCGATTTTACTTTATTGATTCATATCGAACTTAAGATATTTTACCCAAATAATTTCTGCCTATTATATGATAAACAAAATAAATTGATACATAAGACGAATCATCCTCTACTTAAGTTGTTCTACCTTTTGCAAAATCCTACGAATTAAACTTAAGCCATTTTACAAAAGGTCATAACTTTCTTGTTTTCAAAGATTAATCAACAAGGGTAAAAAAGAAAAATAGTTTGTGGGCAGAATATATAAGAAATGGATAAACAGCTAAAACCACTTAAGTCGACTTAAGAGCCTTTGCCTTTTGAGCACAGATATATTTTATCCCTAAATTCCCACGGGAACGGGAACGTATACGGGAATTTAGAAACTACAACACCGATTTCAAAAATTTTTCCACCGATAGAATGCTTTACTATTCCAAAGTAACATAAACTTTAATTCATCCTTATATTCCTGCGGGAACGGGAGTCCTTACTAATATAATAAGTGCGAATGAAGCTCTGTCTGTCCGTCGTTCTATGTTACCATCTCCCGCCCAAACTAATAAACCGATTTAATTCAAATTTGGTACAAAGATTGGACTGAACTTAAGGACGGACATAGGCTTTATTTCATTCGAATATTCCCTCGGGAACCAGTCCTCACTATTATTATAAATGCAAAAGTAGCTCTGTCTGATCACCTTTCTATGTTACCATCTCCCGCCCAAACTAATGAACCGATTTACATGAAATTTTGTACAAAGATTGCTCAGAACCTTAGGAAGGACATAGGCTATATATTTTATCCCTATATTCCCACGGGAACGAAAACGTATACGGGAACTTAGAAACTACAACACCGATTTCAAAAATTTTTCCACCGTTAGAATGCTACACTATTCCTGAGTAACATAAACTTTAATTCATCCACATATTCCTACGGGAACGGGAGTCCTTACTAATATAATAAGTGTGAAAGAAGCTCTGTCTGTCCGTCGTTCTATGTTACCATCACCCGCCCAAACTAATCAACCGATTTAAATGAAATTTTGTACAAAGATTGCTCAGAACCTTAGGAAGGACATAGGCTATATATTTTATCCCTATATTCCCACGGGAACGAAAACGTATACGGGAACTTAGAAACTACAACACCGATTTCAAAAATTTTTCCACCGTTAGAATGCTACACTATTCCTGAGTAACATAAACTTTAATTCATCCACATATTCCTACGGGAACGGGAGTCCTTACTAATATAATAAGTGTGAAAGAAGCTCTGTCTGTCCGTCGTTTTATGTTACCATCTCCCGCCCAAAGTAATAAACCGTTTTAAATGAAATTTTGTACAATGATTGCTCAGAACCTCAGGAAGGACATAGGCTATATATTTTATCCCTATATTCCCACGGGAACGGGAACGTATACGGGAACTTAGAAACTACAACACCGATTTCAAAAATTTTTCCACCGTTAAAGTGCTACACTATCCCTGAGTAACATTAACTTTAATTCATCCACATATTCCTACGGGAACGGGAGTCCTTACTAATATAAGTGTGAAAGTAGCTCTGTCTGTCCGTCGTTCTATGTAACCATCTTCCGCTCAAACTAATAAACTGATTTAAATTAAATTTTTTACAAAGATTATTCAGAGCCTGAGGAAGGACATACGCTATATATTTATTCCCTATATTCCCAGGGGAGCAGGAACGTATACGGGAACTTTGACACTATGGCACCGATTTCAAAAACTCTTCCACCGTTGGAATGCTCCATAATCCCCGAGCAACATAAACTTTTATTCATCCCCATATCCCTCACGGGAACGGTCACCATGTTTCCACGGGAACGGGAATCTTTACTAATATTATAAGTCCGAAGTTAAATCTGTCTGTCTATTTCTCTTTGTTACCATTAACTGCCCAAACTATTGAACCTATTTATATGAATTTTGGTACAGAGACAGTCAAGAACCTGAGGATGGACATATATGTTATGCAATATGTTTTATCCCTGTATTCCCTTGGGAACGGGAACTTGGAAAATACAGCACCCATTTCAAAAAATGTCCACCGTTAGAATACTGCACTATTCCCGAGTAATGTGAACTTCAAGTCATCCTCCGGAAACGCCCTCATGTTCCCACGGGAATGGAAGACTTTATTAACATTATAAATCCGAATTTAATTCTGTCTGTCTGTTTTTCTTTGTTTATATTTACCACCCAAACTATTGAACCGATTTATATGAATTTCCGTACAGAAATAGTCAAGAACCCGAAGATAGACATACCTACTAATATTACAAATCCAAAATTAACTCTGTCTGTTCGTGTTTCTTTGTTACCATCTCCCGCCCAGAAAACTGATCCGATTTAAATGGAATTTAATTAAGAGATAGCCTAGAGCCTGAGGAAAGGCATAGGCTTAATAAGTAATCCCTATATTTCTACGGGATCGACACCGTAAACGGGAACCTTAAGACTGCTGGGTCGATAAAAGTTCTTTCACTGCGCGGTGATTTCTGTCAAACTGTCGAAAATACATTAGACCTGAGAAGAAATGTCTATCTTGATCTTCAAATAATAATTGGCAATCGGGAATGGCTGTTTGAAAGGCGATTTCGGCGCCGACTAATGAGATAGTTAACCATATAAACTAATAAAATATGTTTGACGTATTGGGGGACGTTGGCGAATGTCTATCAATAGACAATATTATGGACACTGAGCAAGTCACATCATACCCTATAGAGTTTCTCAATTTCTTAGGATTATAAGGAGTGGCAGCAAGTTGGTGTTCCAGTGCCAAAAATGAGTAATCCAGAATTGTACACAGCTACAAATTACACATCTGGGATGCGGCATTAATAATGACTGGAACGAAAAAAGGAGAAAACGTTTCGATTCCCCGTTTTCCTTTAATTCCGGTCATTATAAATAAGGCTCAGACACTTATTAAGCTGCAAGTGTTCGTTTAGAAAAAAAATCCCATGGCAATTTTATGTGGCAGAATCACGTATATCAGTCCCACAAAACCTTTTTATTTCGCAAAAGATGGAAAAAATAAGAACGTCGTGTGCAAACATATACTGAAATAAAATAAAATAACAATAAATTACTAAAACGCATGAATGTGTCTTATTTGCAAAATAAGTAGCCTAAAAAATTAAGAATGCTGCCGAAAGTCACTATTCCACGCGGACGAAGTCGCGGGCACAGCTAGTGTATATATATGTTTTTTAATTTTCAAAATGCAAAATTTTTTGTTCCTTAGCGAAAAAGTCATTTTAGTGGAGTCAATGAAGCCGTAAAACAGACAATCTTCGAAAGTCCTTAGAAAAAATTCCGATTTTGGTATTTTTTTTTTGTAAATTATTGTTTTTTAATTTTAATAAAAACATTTCAAAGGGGGGGGGGGGGGGGGGGGGGGGGAGTACATAAATTGTTTGTTAAACAACATGTAGACTTATTATCCGCGGGGTCCGGTATTTTGTGCCCCATACTTTGGGATCTGATTCCTGGTTATATTTTAAGAAGAAACAAATCGTATGGGAGGGGGCCTGTTATTCGCTGTACAGACGGCAGGAGAAGTTGTTTGAAAATTGACCAAATTTTAATAAAAAGTTATAAAAATTCAACTTAATAAATGTTAATACTTCGAGCTTTAGTTAACATTTCAATTCAAGGTAACTAAGTGAATAGCTTTTGAAAAATCTAGTCTCAAAATCAAATTCTTAAAAAAATTAATATATTTTTTCATAAAATGTAATTTTTACAAAATTTTGCCTGATTAAGGTTCACTTTTTTTTGTTAATCAATACTCTTTTTTGTTTTGAGTCATTCGCAGAAAGATAAAAACAACAAAAAATTGAGAAAGACTTAAGTAAAAGTATCCTAAAATATATTAAAATTTTATTTCTTCTTCTTTTTCATTTCCGGCGTTACGAGTAGTATTCTTGAAGCGATCACAACTCTCCCACTTTTCCGCTTCACACTAGTGATCCGCCTGTGGGGTACGCCGCGTTGAACTCAGAAAGCGTCGGCAAGCCTCCCGGTTTTGGATTGTTCCATGTCTGAGGCCAACCAAATGCTCCTGTTTTTGCCTTTGCTTGTACCAGGAGTGTTTTGACCTGCTTTTTCTTTTTCGTCGCGAATTTGTTGAAACGTTGTACGATATTGCATTTTGGACGGGGTTCTGCGGATATCTCCTTTGAACATGACAATACCAACTGAGCCGGTCGTGCTGAATTTTGTCCAAGATGGTACTTTTGACATGAAGGCTTCCACGGATCTTAGTACTTCTAATTCGATCAAGCTTTGTTACTCCTGCTGTCATCCGAAGCATCTTCATTTCGGCTGCCGTCAATTTGCTCTCATACTTTTTGTACATTGTCCAACATTGCGAACGGTATCTCAGAGCTGGACGGACAACTGCTGTGTAGAGTCTTCCCTTCAACTTAGGGGGCATTTTTCGATCACAGAAGATAGCGGAGTTTTCTCGCCACTTCATCCACTCTACGCTTACTCGATGATTGATGTCGTCATCACAAGTTGCTTCACTATTGATCATAGATCCCAGATATTTAAACTTTTCACACTTGGGCAGCACATTTCCATTCAAATAAATGTCTGGAATAGGCTTGTCTGGATCAGAAAATGGGCAGCACAGGTATTCAGTCTTTTAAGCGCTAATACGGTACCCATTTCCTTCCAGAACATCAATCCAAACGTCAAATGCTCGTTGCAGGGATGTAGGATCCTCGCTTATGATGGCTCCATCGTCAGCAAAGAATAATTGTTGTACTTTATTGTCCGTTACTTTTCCTTCGAGCAAATAATCCAGAACAGCAATAAAGAGCAGTGGACTCAAGACACTTCCCTGATGTACACCTACTGTTATTTGGAGTTCTTCGGTGACTCCAGCTGGGCATCTCACTTTTGTAACTGCTCCTTCGTACATGTCCATAATTATTCGCACATAGGCTTCAGGAACTCCTCGGTGTCTGAGGGCCACCCATATCAGATCTCGTGATTGTCGATCGAATGCCTTTTCGAAGTCAACCAACACAATATGCAAATCCTCTAAGCCATCTCGGTGTTTTTCCATAATGATCCTTATACTTTGGATTGCGTCTGTAGTTGACTTACCCGCGACAAACCCGCATTGGTCATCAGACAGCCTTATTATTTTCCGCAGTCGGCTATCCAAAACCCGCTCAACGATCTTCATAGTGTGGGACATCAACTTGATCGAACGATAGTTGTCACAGCTTCTGGTATCTCCAGCCCCTTACCACAGGTGGGAGATAATGGAAGCTTGAACTCAATAAACAAATAAAAAACCCAAAGTAAAAATTTCGCAATCACCGAGGAAAGGATCACCACTTGATCCTTCTCTCATTGATCAATCAATCAGGATTCCACCCTGTGAAATGAAACAGATCATTGGTAACAAAATAATGCGAAAATCCAATGAAAGATGGGTATGCCTAGACTCCTGTCTTAATTCCAGGAAACTATGCGAAATACGATAAGAATGGATCTGAAAAGCTGCTATCATTGAATAGACCTTCATTACGAATGCTTATCAGTATAATAACTGGACATAGCCTACTAGGTAACCACAAAACGAAAATGGGTCTTTGTATACCGATGACCTGTGCAGGGGATGCAATGACGAAGATGAACATGAGAATACAACTCACTTCCTTTGTCCATGCCCAGCAATCTGCCGCATTAGGAAAAAATTTCTAGGCAGTTACTTTTTCAATGAACTAGAAGAATTTCAGACAATTCAAAAAGAAGCCTGTTAAACTTCGCGAATGCCACAAAATGGTTAAAAACTGACTCATAGTTTCTAGGACGTTACAATACTCCAGGGTATCACAATGGGTCTACATTGATCTAAGTGTGGCGGTAATAAGATCAACCGTCAGCCCATTCTACCTAACCTAACCTAACCTAATTGCCATGAAAAGCGCTTTCTCGATTAGCCGTTCGGAACCGGCAGAAAATTGTAGGTCCATTCCTTCACAAGGCATGGTTGTGAGAAATGCGCTAGGCCCAGGGGCTCTTCGCTCTGTTGCGCCACCCTATTTATTTTTTATTTTTAATGAAAGTCAGAATAATTGAGGACAGATCATCTTCCTTCTATTTTGAGAGCTGATATTTGGTTAATACTTTCTAGAGTATTTTTTTCGTGACCTGAAGTAATTAGCTTTTTTACTAGCTGGAAACTGTTTTTTCAACTTATTAGCGCCTGCATTTACTCTTTCGTTGTTCTTGTAATACCAAATAAATTTAAGGTAAAATCGAATCACTGGCTACCAGTACCGTTTCTTTTTGCCAGAAACTCATTCCTTACATAATTAAGAGCATCATGGCAAAAGAGAAATGTAAGTCAATTCGAGACGTAAAGAAGTGATTGGGAAAAAGAAAGGATGTTCAAGAAAGTATAAAAATCAACCCCATAGTAGAAAACGCAATTTCTAAAAATTCAAAAAAAAAAAAAAAAAATACCGATGAATCCAAAAAAAAGCAATAGAGTTTATTTTTTTGTTGAAAAATATTTCAAACACTCCTACTTCATCCCTCCTAACAATTGTCTGAAGTGACTTTTCATGCATACATAAGATTGAGAAACCTAGCTTAAGAGCTTTCTTTCAACTGAAGACTTTCAATTCAAACACCATTATAACCCCTCCTAAGCTTTAGTGTGCGAGATCTCTTTTGAAGAGTATACTCTTGCGTACTCTCGCGGTTTGCAAGAATCCTCAAAGACCTTCAAATAACTGGATGAGCTGGTCCAGTGAATTTGTTTTTCTGATCAGAGTCCGAATTGCCGCTAACGTGATCGGGTAATACGCGACTGGCATTACTTCTCTCGAGCACTTTAGTACCACAATTTCACATTCTTTCATCAGTATTTAAGCGAATTGCAGTCGATACATGAACAGCAGACTTATGTTGTGTTATATGGAACGAATTTTAAAAGAAAAATAGTACTCACTCACTCAATCACTGATGCGGTAATTCAACAACAGGTTATACCGACGACTGCGCCTCATCTAAGCTCTTCTTCTTCAGATATAGCTTTTGTTCAACCGGCCCCTAAAAATGTAAGTACTCTTTCAACAACGACCAAGTTGGACTCCTTTCTTCTTTCTTTTTCCAGGGCGATGGAAACATTCACAAACTACCAAAATAATATTCGGAAGATTATAATCTTCTCAATGAACAGCCGTACAATTTTCATAACAAAGGATCCAATGGTGAGCCAATGCCAATCTTCAAAATATGAAAAAAAGTTATTGGTGTCAGACTGCCAAACATTTCTCAGTTTCTCACCAGTTATGGTTGAGAGAGATTCACTAGGGGCCAGCTCTAACCTCCTATTTAGTTACATAATTAAATGATATCGAAGACGTGTGCTTTTAGAACCGACATATTTCTCTTTATCGTACGATCGTTCAATACAAGTTGTTGCTGAGTCTACTGTTCATTATATTAATGTTTTCTGGTGTGTCTGAGCACTCGGTATTATCTACGACCTTGTTTTATATATTTATACGATCTTTTTTATTTTTTATCCATAAAATCATAAAAGACTCAAAATAAAGCTTCGCTTATTAGTTTCAGATTTCCTTTTCTTATTTTTGCAAACTCAACAATCATAGGGAAGACCAGCAGCTAGGAAAGTTCTCTTAACCACAACCTGTGAAGAAATCGAGGGGCTCTATAATTTTTTGTTATTTCCAAAGATCTGAATGTGAAAGAGCCTTTCATGGTGACTCTTATGTTAGTTAACTTACCGGTTTTAACATTCCTGGTATTCATTTCAAAAAATTACCGAAACATGCTCGTTATTTTCATCAAATGCTCACTTTTTGGCATCAGCTAAAGTACAGTCCGTTGTCTTCGAACACAAATGTACTACACAAGAGAAGGTGGACATACTCCGTACATAGACCTTTGAACTCATTCTGTGTAATGTTAAGCCTTTGTATTACCATACGCCTTTCGCTCTCAATCTGTTGCTAACCTTGTTCGGCATTTTTGTTTTTGTGCAAATGGGCTGACTTTGTATAGTTTTCTTCCTCATTCCGCCGCCCAAAATGTATCCTTGAATCATGACATGGTCATGGTCACTACCTCAAAAAATGTTGCTAAGCTACGCAATCCCCACTTGTCTGGCAGCTCTATAAAAGTATGTCTTCCAGCAAGTGTTTCTGTTATGGTTAACAACTTTCCTAATACCGTTTGACAAGCAACACAAATTATGATGTTGCAACCTCTGTAACCCTTCCATGCGAACCAAGCCTTAAACTTGAACCTGAATTTGGCGTTGAAAGTATAAACCACACACATCATTTCATTCCCCTGTCTGCATTAATGTGGGGATCAATAAAATTCGCCACCTGAACATTGCCATGGCAAAAGGCCATGCATATTTGTGTCCTCAGTGCAGGCAAACTATGACACTTTATGTGAAAAAAGTTTATCTCAACTCTACTCGATTTGCAATTAATTCTGGGTAGAAGTATTGCATGCCCACCGCCCACCACCAACCCTCCTGGTATGATTTTCGCAAAACTTTTCATAAACAATTATTTATGAATATTCAATGGCAACCGTCTGCTGTGTATGTGTAGTCGTGGGGGTAGGGTGTCTGTAGGTGCTCGTTTTCCTCTGTCGTCTATGCCAATATGTTGTTCGTTGTTCGGGGCAAGCCATTAAAAATAACTTAACCCTCCATTCAGTTCTTCTTTTTTTTTTTTGCTTTGACGACAACGACGACGAGGCGCTCAAGCAAAATTTTACAAAAACGACTCTCACGTACCACGAGCACCGCTGAACACACCCATCATTGGAAATTGACAACCGTGTGAGAAGTTATAGCAGCGTTTGAAAAAGTTTTGTTCTGTTTTTTTATTTGTGCTCTATTCCATCGAAAACTTCAACATAATAATACATAATAACATAACATCCAGAGCGGATTTACCTGAAAATGGGATGAGAAATTTATGCCTAGCGACACAAAACTTTTTCCATTTTGAGTTTTTTTTGTTTGTTTTTAAATTAAATTTAGTTACTAAAATAAAATAAAAAAATATGTGCCTTTGGCATCTGTCATTGGATGAATTCAGTTTCAGTTGTTGTTCTTCAATCAAAAATTACTTTGTGTGTCTTGTTGTTGTTGTTCATTCCATCGCGACTTTAATTTACTTTTATTTGTGAGAAAGGATCTAAAAGGAGTTGGAGAGTTGGGTTTTAGGGTGGGAAACAAAGAAGATATTTGCAAATCTAGAAAATCGAAGGAATATTGATGGAAATTTGTGATGATTGAAAAAGAAAAGTTTTATCCTTATAAATGGAAAAATGTATACCGTGGATGTGTGTGTATCTGTAAGGGGTTTCAAAATATAATGCAAAAGTTGCGGATTTCTAAGTGGAAAAACAAAAAGAAAACCCTAAAGAAAGTCGAGAAGTTATTAGGAACTTAACTTGGTGGTTTTTGGGGTGATTTGAGTTCTTTTTGTTTGTCATTTGAAGAAGGCAAGTTGGTCTTTCGTTTTGAATAAAGTAAATACAAACATTAAGTTCGATTTATTTGCAATTGGAAGGGAGTTTAACGAAATCTAATAAAACAGAAGGGATAATGATGACGAATTGAGTAATTCAATAATCGAAAAAGTTCTAAATGACTACCGTCTACGCTGACGTTGCTGTTCTTATATTAAAGATGGGCTTTATGCCTATCGTTTGATCAGCTGTGTTATTGGCGAGGTCATTGTGACTTGATTAATCTGCCACACCGTTCCTAGCGACGGTCTTCGAAAGTGGGCTGCAAAATGGACCGAAACTGCACAGAACATTGCAAAATCTCACAGTCTCGTTCATTCCAATTGTTCGCGTTAGGTTTATGTTCCGAATACCAGCAGAAACAGATATGTTTTTCCACCGGTATCGCCTTTCCAGAAGAACCGGAATGCAAGTTCTCCCTTGGTTAATTCATTACCATGAAAAGCGATTAGCCCCTCTCCCGTGGTATCCGTGGTGGTTAGATGTATGCTGTTAACCCTGAGGTTCGTGGTTCGAATCCCAACAGAGGCAAAAATGTTTTTCCACGTGTATCGGCAGAAAATTATAGGTCCAATCCTTCACAAGCCCAGGTTGTGAGAAATGAAATAAGCCCCAGGGTACCCTTCTCTGGAAAGCCATTTTATTTACTTATCTTATGACCTTTACAGACTTTAAATTCAGCACAAAATGCTCGCTAATCATACGGTCCCATGCACTGCCAACACATTCACAGGGGAACCTGTTTCTATCGACCAAGAATCTTACATTTCGTACAGTGGTGCTCTGAATACCTGCTTAAAGACCTTTAAAGAGTTTATCCACGTTGCGTGCTTCACCATTGGCATTGTCGCAAGTTTCGTAGAGATCTTCATAGGTCTATGCGAATATCTCTTGTCCAACATCTCGATTTACGCCACATTTAATCAAGAGCCTCGATTTGCACTCATCTTGTTCTGAAATATTGTTCTCCAAAATAAAAGAAAGTATGTATTTTTGAAAACTAAGCCTCAAATAGTCAATCATAAGAGCCAACCGTGGTATAATGGTTAGCATTGCTCCCTGTTGAGTAAGAGTTTGAGGTCCATACTCCTAAAAAGGTTATTTTACCACTTGAATCACCTTCGCGAGGGATGTGCAAGTAATCTGAAAGTAATTATACTGTCATGAAAGACGCTTCCTCACATAGCCGTTGGGAATGGACGAAAATATCTAAGTGAACTTTATTCTTCACAAGGAGAGAAAAGTGCTAACCCCCAAGGCTCCATGAGATCTGTTGACGTTGTGCCACAATATGTTTGTTTTGTTTGTTGCAATGTGACTAAAAAAAAAAAATTTTAACTTATATTATAAATGGAAAATTGAGTTTGATTGCTACTGGACCAAATTAAATGAAATCTAGTTCCAAGATAGTCTAGAAGCTCAATGCGGCTTAAGGCTAATTTAATTCCCGCATATTTTCACGGGAACAGGAATGTAAACGGGAACTAAGAAACCACATAAGGATGCTACATTATCTCTCAGTTACATAGAATCCAAGGATTATTCTGAGATACGATCATTTCGAAAGCATACCCTTGGCCTTTTGAAACCATCGAATATGCAATTTACTCGAATTCAACTAACTTTCTATCGAAACCGTATCTAAAAGTACGGAAGAGAGAGGAGGGCGGGATTTATCTCCCTCCGTTTAGGCGAGAGGGGCAATTTAATAAGAAATTGTCTTAATTTAAATAAAAATGATTAAAAACCAACTTAGCCATACCAACGATCACTTACTATAGTGTTTTTGAAGACTAATACTTCGTTCTTTGATCTTTGACTAAGATTTTAGTCCAGACTCAAGCTTATATTCAAAAAGGTATTGGAAACAAGATCGATACCGCATGAATTCAAAAAATCTATATAATTTTTCCAATACATAAAAAAGGAAGTTAATTTGAATTATCTTACTATAGAAGTATATCCTTCATAAATGCTTGCTATAAAATCTTTACTCTTATACTACAGACACGGCTCAATACATGGATAAGCCATTATAAGCTATTGACAGAATACCAGGCTGGTTTTAGTCGAGGCTACTCAACGATTGAACGTATCTTTTTTTGAACGCCGAATCAGTGCCCCTGTTCTGTAACTATCGCATCGATAAAAGCAGGCGATAAACGGTGGAAATAGGAACGAAATCCTACTAAATTCATAGAATTTCGTTCCATTTTCCACCGTTTATCGCCAAGGCGATAGTTACAGAACAGGGGCACAGGTGTCAGACAAGGCTTTGCTCTGAGCCCATGCTTGATTGCTTTGTTCATTGATGGTCTAGTAAGGTTTTTACCGTATGGTAGAGAATACTCGAGACAAGCTATCAAGGTACTGCTATTCGCAGAAGACGTCGTACTCTTGGCATCCTCTACAGAATCATTGCAGCTAATTATAAACAAGCTTTCTCGATTTGTGAGCCTTGGAATCTATTAGTGAATCGAGATAAATCGAAAATTAAACTATTTAAGAAGGGAGGAGGCAGAAGCTCTCAAAATGAAAAATGGTTCTTCAATGGTCTGACAATAGAAATTTTCAGGAAATTTAAATATCTCGGAGTTGGATTCACGTATAGTTTAAATATGGAAAAACATCTGAAGGAGAAGTTGGCAAAGGCCGAAAGTGCAGTTAGTCCGTCATGGGGCAGATGTTTTTACAATGAAAATATTAAAACCGGATTATCACTGCTCTTTTTACGTACACTGAAAATGCAAATCGATTACGTACTAAAGATCATGAAGCTAGAAAATCATCGGTTACGGAAGGTGGCGTGGTGGCCCCACAAGTCATACGTGAAGAGTCAAAGATTTGGTGACGGACTGCGGTATGGACCTTAGTCTAAACAGTTTTGATTGTGTTCGCTGGAAGGTATTATTATATGATCTCATTTCACTAGTAGACCTGAAGTGCAGAGAACGTTTTGAGAACAAAGCTCACGAATCGCTACATAGAGCAATATATTCACAACTAGACTACAACTAGGATGAGAAAATGGCGTTGATGATGATGGAGATACTTATGACGGTTAGGATATGATGAAAATGATACCCTTAACTTCATTCCTGACAGAGAACATTTACCAATTTTATGCACTATATGTGCAAAGTGCAACCTGCGTGAAAGAGAGGATATTATACATTTTATGGGAAAATGTCCTATTTTAAGCGAAGTGAGAAGGAACTCGTTTGGATAAAATTTTTTGAAGGAGAGCGAAGTTATGTCCATGCTAAAAAAAATTTGAAGTAATAAACTTTAGCAATACTGCAATTTGGCTCTTACCTTTAGGGACCGTATGGTTAACGAATGTTTTTATAATTCCAATAGTCTTTTTTAAGTTTTGTCCTTTTTTTTATAAATTAATTTTAGCAATTATTTTAAGAGAATGGTAAATTATATTTTCAAATCATTATAAACGTTAAATAAAGATTTTGTCAACTAGGCAGACGATGAAAATGTCAAGCTTTTCTGATTTTTGTTTCTTTATATAATGTGAATACTTTTAATGGATGATGGATAATGATTTAGGGAATAACTTTTGAGTAATCGAGTCTCAAAGTCAATGCTTTCGTAAAGTGCCTTTCGTTTTTATTTAATTTTCTAAGAATAATTTTATCGTTCGGTTTTCTGTGTTTGAGTTGATTATTGAAAGAAAAAATGCTAACTAACACAATATTTTGAACTAAAATGTTAGTTTAGGAATAACAAAAAAGAATATGAAGTTGCCCCATCCGCCTAAGAAGAGGGAGATAGATCCCCTTCCCGTCCTGGCCCAACCTGAGGTTTTGGTTACAAGCTAAAAATTTTGCAGCCAAGGAACTTATATTGCGCCACTGCACTGTCCGCTGGGTGAGTGACATAATTTAGTAAACGTAATCAAATATTGGGTCAACGCAGAGATAACATTTTGAAGTTTTAAGTGATTCATCATCATCAGTAAAGTTCATTAAAAACTGAGTTCTAACAACTATAGACAAACATACTGGTATCTTTCTCAACGTTTCTGTTATTTCCCCATCCAATGAGGTAGGATGTGTTGACATTGTTGAACAAAGACAGAAAAACAATCTAATAATTTAATAGAAAACCAGTTTTATTTAAAAGCCTGGTTCAATAATATTGAAAGATAAAAAATACGAACTCAAAAATATGCTGACAAATGTCTAAAACAGAACGATTGTCAATATGTTTTTAAGCATTTTTGTGCACATATTTTAATAAATATTAATCATTCAATTTATGCAACAATGCTGGTAAGGCACTACGCAGATGTTTTTTATTCTATTTGTTAATAAAAAACAGCCGAGCTCAAAATATTTTTTCATTAAAACTTCCTCCATTTGCTTTGAACTCTGTTGATTTTTGTACAAAAAAGAAACACATGCTCGTGTGGCAGGTGAATTTGTTAATGTTTGAATTAGAACAACTGTCAATGATGGGAATGAACTACGTGGTGTTCAAACATAGTGGCAAATCAAAAATATTTACGTTGGTGTATAAATGTCGAATTTGACTCTTTTTCCGCTCCAAGGTTTTGTCAATAAAATGTTCAAATTTAAATGAATGTCTATTAAGCACCTGTTCAAAAAGGTTAAAATAATAACGCGAAGCAAATTTGAAGTTAAAGTCACTCAGTGGTATTAATAATCCGATCTCAAAGCATGTCTCACTTTAGCCTGATCTGGGAACACTGTCCAACTCCAAATCGAGTTTAATCGAGTTATAAGCACTTTCACTTCTGTTTACGGAGTGTCTAATTTTAGACACTGAAATCGGTTGTCTAAACTGGAGTTGAAGTGGCATTTGATGAAAACACGATTCACAGTGTCAAAACCGATGAAGTAAAACAGTTAAGCTACGTGCAGACGGCATATAAAAGCCGCACATGTTTTGCGGTTCTGACGTCATTTTTACGTCATCATTTGCGAATATTGACGCATATCGTCTGAAAACTATTTTGGGACAATCCGCACATGTACGCGAATTGTTTGCGGACGATTTGCGACAGCAAAACCGCACATAAATGTGCGGCTTTTTCGCAAATCATCTGAACACCCTCGCACATTTTTTGTGACAGCTTGCGTGCATGTGCGGTCGTCGTAATCATATGCGTTGACACGAAAATAGGACAACGCAAATGTGCATATTTCACGCAAATCAATAGTGATTTTGAAGTGTAGTTGTGATCATTGTGTTCAAGTGAAGAGATAGTACAGTCAATAGAGACCAAATAAGGGGGGTGACCTTACAAAAGGTCCGGCAGTTCTAAATTTTTTATATGTTGTCTAGGATAGTTGTTAAGTGTTTAAAATGAAAAATGCACAATTCCCCCCCCTCCGCGCCCGCCGCCATTTTGAAAAAACCGAAAAAATCGGAACTTTTTTTAGATTTTCACTTATATCTTTGTTTCGGTGCATTTTAGCCTCAAGACAGTTTTATTCAATGTTGTAGAGAATGAAATTCCCTATAATATACGTGTTAAATTTTGTTTATAGAGCAGATAGTTCACGAGATATGATATTTTAAAAAAGATCAAAAATACGCATTTAACAGAAATTTTTTCAAACTTCTAACTTTAGAACGCTGTACTTCAATTTTGACCTATTTGAGAAAAAAAAGTATAGGAATAAAAATTGTAGGGAATTCAATTACCTACAAAATGGATGTATATTTGTTTTAACCAACCTTACGGAGGGGGCAGTAAGCATTAAAATGAAAACAACAGCATATTGTTTATTTGATTTTTTTTGCTATTGTGACTCCATATTTTAATAATAATAAAAAAAAAACTAATATATTCTGTGAGGTGTCTTTCAAGAAAAAAGACAAAGTAATTACACTTATGTCTGATATGAACACAATGAAGGTGGGAGACAAGAAGCTCTCTGTTGACCCACTCACACTGTTTAACCGAATGTGTATAGCAAAACAATCGGAAGAAGATCTGCAGGACTACCTGTCGTACGAGCTTGCACCATTCCCCATGGCTTTGTTTAATGAGGACGGTATGCGTAAAGGGACAAAATCTTTATTATACGAAGCTTTTTCACCACTTCCACAAGACTTCCAGCTCCCTCAACGTTCCTTGGTCGTTATTGACGGTGGGTACCTTCTGCACAAGGTTGTATGGAACAGAAGCTCCACCTTTGAAGGGATTTGCCATGATTACGTCAAGTACGTTCAGCGTCACTATGGCACCAATGTGGTGGTGATTTTCGATGGTTACGCTACAGATCCTTCTCAGCAAGGAACAAAGACTGCTGAACGAGCGAGAAGGTATAAGGCAAACTCATCGGCAGACGTTGTGTTTGACAAAACAACTGTCAACACCACACCTCAGGATAAGTTCCTGGCCAATGAGGGGAACAAGGACCGATTCATAAAGCTGCTCTCGAGTGAAATGCAAGCGTCAAGCATAGCCACAGACCAAGCTTCCGAAGATGCTGACAGGTTGATAGTTGCCACAGCTAAATGCCTCTCCCCCACATACGACGCCGTCATCATTGTCGGGGAAGACATTGACCTTCTCGTTCTGCTGACTGGCACAACACCTGCGGTGAACAATGTCTACCTAAAAAAACCAGCACGAGGGAAACATCCAGACGCAATATACTCCTCCACCTCCTACAAATACAACTCCAAAGGATGCATCTTGCTCCTGCACGCAATATCGGGCTGTGACATCACTTCAAACATTTTTGGGTTTGGAAAGAATAAACTCTGCCAACTTTTTAGGAAAGACCCATCATTGCTGGAGCAGGCGGAGAAGTTCAGTGACCCTGCTGCAAGTTGCCAAGAAATTTCAGCAGCAGGGGAGAAAATCTTGGTATCCTTGTATGGTGGAAGTAGAGAACAGTCGTTAAACTCCCTCCGCTATTGCAAATTGAAAACAAGTACCACCAAGCTCAATCTGGCAAAACTACCTCCGACCACTGACGCAGCACATTTCCACTTCCTGAGGACCTACCACCAGGTCATGGAGTGGATGGGGATTGTCAAAGACCCTATCGAGTGGGGCTGGAGTAGAAAAGCTGGAAGACTGGAGCCTATCAGGATGAGTAGAGACGCGGCTCCCCCAAACCTGCTCAAGACTATTTCATGCAGATGTAAAACTGACTGTATGGCGATGTGTGGCTGTAGAAAGGCAGGACTTAATTGTTCCACCCTTTGCAAATTCTGTGCTGGCCAAGAATGTGACAACAGGAATGAAGTCATCGTCGACGAGGAAGACGACGCCGATCAAGTAATTTCACTATGTTACGAAAATGAAGACCCCGACTTCATGAACTCACCACCTACAAAACGAGCGAAGCGCTTATAAAATTTTTTTTTTCAGTACTTAGTTCAATTACTAATAATTATTGTATGATAATTACTGCCTTTTGTTCTCACTATGTTTAAATAAATGAATATTTAAAAAATGTATCTGCTGTGTTGGTGGCTTATTTGAAATTGAACATCCGCTATCACCAGTTAAGTGAAATAGTGAAATATTCAAGTGGAATAGTACCTTTCTGATGATCATTGCGCTATAACATGTAAGAAACCCAAATAGGATTGGTATAAACTACAAATTCAAGCCACCACTGGAAAATAATAAGCGATTTTTTAAAAATACACTATGGAGTAACAATTGCTAAAACAGAACAATATGCCGTTATTTTTATTTTAATGCTTACTGCCCCCTCTGTAAGGTTGGTTAAAACAAATATACATCCATTTTGTAGGTAATTAAATTCCCTACAATTTTTATTCTTATACTTTTTTTTCTCAAATAGGTCAAAATTGAAGTACAGCGTTCTAAAGTTAGAAGTTTGAAAAAATTTCTGTTAAATGCGTATTTTTGATCTTTTTTAAAATATCATATCTCGTGAACTATCTGCCCTATAAACAAAATTTAACACGTATATTATAGGGAATTTCATTCTCTACAACATTGAATAAAACTGTCTTGTAGCTAAAATGCACCGAAACAAAGATATAAGTGAAAATCTAAAAAAAGTGCCGATTTTTTCGGTTTTTTCAAAATGGCGGCGTGCGCGGAGGGGGGGAATTGTGCATTTTTCATTTTAAACACTTAACAACCATTCTAGACAACATATAAAAAATTTAGAGCTACCGGACCTTTTGTAAGGTATCAACCCTTTATTCACTGGGTTAAGAGTAAAAAAAATTAAATAAGCAAACGCGAAATAGATTCTGAGGGCCCCCAAAGAAATAAATCAACCCGCAAAACAAAATCAGAATCTGTGATTCGAATTGTGCAGCACAACTGCACGCCTGATGAAATCAAAGTCTCAACTACTGCGGTGGAGAAGCGCTCTAGGTTTTGAGATGTAGGATCTAGGAAAGCTTGATTTTGGCGTGAGGTGGTTGACGAAATTGGCTTGGATGTTACTTGGATGTTAAATCCTGGTTTTTGTTTTTATATAAACAAATTTCTTTAATTTTATAGGAATACATGTATATGAACGCAAATGTGTGATGTGTGGATTTTTCTGCATATCGGGTGAACACGTTGCACATCGACCGAAAAATTTGCGTATTCATTTGCGTATATTTGATGTGCGAGAAAATCAACGCAAACTAATGTGCGGCTTTTGGGACAGATTCCGCACATCGTCTAATCACCCTTATATGCGATTTTGCGTACACTGATTTACGTATAGCATTTGCGTTGAATTTACAACTTCTTATGTGACGTCAGAACCGCACATAAGTGCGGCTTTTTATATGCAACGTAACATGTAGCTTTAATTCCCACGTTTTTAAACATGACGTATTTGCTTTGACTGAAACTTGGCTAAATTCAAGTCACTTGAACACCGAGATCTTGAGCCCTGAATTCTCGGTCTACCGTAAAGATCGGCACGTAGACAGACCAGATGATGTCGGGGTGGTGTCTTGATTTCAGTCAGGAATACATATATGTCGTCTCGTATACTCTTTCCGTTTGAACTGTCTATTAATGTCGTTTGTGTGAAAGTCTGTACACTGTTAAAAAATATTTTTATTGTTAATGTATACATATATTGTTCCAAAAAGTTCAACAACAGCTTATTCTGAACTGGCCCTGATTTTGGATCATATTTTTGAATTGTCTGATTTAGAAAGCCAAATTATTTTAGTTGGTGACTTCAATCTACCATACGTTCAATGGTTACCCTCAGACGATGGATCTTTCCAAAAACCTTCTCCAACTTCGCCACCGAGTGAGCTTTCTTGTTTAGATAATATTATTTCTACTGACTTACAGCAAGTTAGCTGTATTAGAAACTATCGAAATCGTATGTTAGATTTAGTTTTCTCATCCGAAGCTATTAGCACGGTAGTTCTTCAATCAAATTCAGGCATTACTAGAATTGATGATTTCCTTCCCCCTTCAGATATTTTTATAGAATTGAGCAACGTCTCTCAAGATATTAATAATTTAAAAGACTGTGTATAAACTTTTGACTTTCGAAAAGCGAATTTCGATTTGCTATCGAATGAATTATGCATAGCTGGTATTGAAAATATATCAACTATTGCAAATATTGACGAAGCAGTCGCTTGCTTCTACTCGATTTTAGAAAATAGCATGAAAAAAACAATTCCCCAAAAGCTGCTTAGAAATAGTAGTTTCAGTCAACCGTGGTTTACAAAGGAATTAAAGACTCTAAGGAACAAAAGAAACAAAGCTTGGAAGATCTATTTAACTACTCTCTCTCTAACTGATCACCAACTATTCATAAGTCTTTTTGAAGACTTCAAAACGCTTTCTCTAAATCTATACTCTAACTATGTCAATCAAATGGGGTGCTCTATAAAAAATGACCCAAAAAGTTTTTGGTCCTTTGTAAACTCTAAAAAAAAATCAGACGGGTATCCCCTCAACTTTGTTTTTAATAGCACTTCTTTAAAAAATACTCCTGAGATTTGCAATGCCTTTGCAAACCATTTTTGTGGATCTTTTTGTAGTACGAATTTAGAAATTGATGAACATTTTTTTCAGTATTTATCTCACTCCGCGCAAGTGAATTTTAATAGTATCCCTATTCACAGAGACAGAATTACTTACTTCCTTTCTTCTCTTTAAGATGACTTTTCTTCTGGTCCGGACTCGATTCCGCCAATTGTTTTAAAAAAGTGTTCTTCACGTTTATCATCTATTCAAGCTTTCTTTTAAATCTGGAATATTTCCCACTCTTTGGAAAAAATCTTTTATAACACCTGTTTTCAAGAAGGGTGAAAAAATTGATATAAAAAACTATAGGCCAATTTCAAAGCTCTCATGCATACCCAAGCTATTTGAACAAGTAGTCTGCGAAAGCCTACCTCGCTGTTCCAAATGGTATAAGTTATTTTAACCGCATATCAAAACTATTTATTATGTTGAAAATTAAACAAGGTAATCTTTTATGTATTAGATAATAAGCCCATGGATTGTCTAAATTAAAAAATTCATTAAAAACTAAGCAAAAAATGTAGAAAATTCATACTTAAATGACTAAAATGCCTATTACCCGCCCAAATTGAATGAGGTATGCTGACAAGGCTGTAAAAAATGTTGAAGAACTGGAGCAGAAGTTGCCATGCTTTTTAGTTATTTGAGTGGGTATTACAGTTCGGTCTGAAGCTGAAACTCAATCAACATCTTTAGTCAACAATTTCAATTTCGACGGAGATCTCCAGTTTTACACTTTAATGTGGTCTTCTTCTACTTCAAAATGACGAAATTTTCACCTTCCGCAATTTCCCTGCAATGTGCTTTCAAAAACTCGTCCAGCCGAAGTGTTAATGTCCCTTCGCTATACATGGCTGGGCCATCGTAACCACGAGAAGCGTATTCTTCTAGCTATGCCCATTGCCCATGTCGCGGTACAGCTCATACATTTCGTTGTTGTATTTGCTTTTCCACACATTGTCTTCGCATACACATCTTATTATAATTCTGAATTATTTGTTTACTGATGTGTCATTCATCACTAACTGTTAAAGTTAAGAATTGACACTATTATTCTATTTTCAACTTATCAACTTCAATTGTTAATTTAGTTTTAAGCTTGAAATGAATAAAATATTCTAAATCTAAAAATCTAATCTAAATACGGCACCAAAGATCATTCGGAGAATCTTTTTTTCAAAAACCAAGAGTTTACTCATCCGCTTTTGATAAGGTCCATGCTTCCGAGCCGTAAAGCAGGACTGGGATGATTAAGGTCTTATATAAGGTTACCTTGGTTTTTCTGGAGAGGGTATTGTTTCTCAATTGCCTTCTTAACCCAAACAAGCAACGGTTGGCAAGAGTTATTCTCCGTTTGATCTCCGCACTGATGTTGTTGTCCGTGTCTACAGCGGATCCTAGGTAGACGAAGTCCTGTACTACCTCGAAGTTATGTCTGTCTATTGTGACGATTTGTCCAATTCGTCGATGTTATGTGTCCTTGTTTGATGACAAAACATATACGTCGTTTTGCCCTCATTAACCGTCAAACCCATTTTTGCCGCTTCTGTTTCAATACTCGCAAAAGTACCTATGACATCACGCTTTTTCTTCGCATTACGTCAATATCGTCTGCATAGGCGAGTAATTGCACAGACTTTTGTAAGATTGTTCCTCTGGTGTTGACGTTTGAGTTTCTTACAATCTGTTCAAGTATGATGTTGAAGAAATCGCATGACAGTTTGTCGCCTTGCCTAAAACATTTTTCGATATCAAAGGTCTCGGTGAGTTCTTTACCGACCTTGACGGAGCAGCGTGAATTCTCCAAAGTCATCCTGCATAGTCGTACGAGTTTTGCAGGGATGCCGAAACTAGACATGGCTCTGTACAACTCGTCTCTGTAGATACTGACATACGCGGCCTTGAAACGATAAAGAGATGGTCAATATCGATATTATGCTCTCGGGTTTTTTCCAAGATCTGTCGTAATGTGAAAATTTGGTCTGTGGACTTCTCTGGTCTAAAACCACATTGATAAGGACCTATCAAGTTGTTGACGTGGGGTTTCAGACGTTCACATATTACAGCAGACAAGATCTTATAAGCGACGTTAAGGAGGCTTATCCCTCTATAATTGGCGCAATTGTGAGGGTCTCCCTTCTTTAAGATCGGGCATACGATACTGAGGTTCCATTAATCGGGCATGCTTTCTTCCGACTGCTTCATACAGATCAGCTGGTGCATGCTCCTTTCCAACTGGTCTCCAGCTGCCCTGGAAAAGTCTGCATATGGCAAGCTTAACTTCTTCTAGGTTGAAAGGTTAGAATGGCATTTTTGATCATCGTCCAAGTTCAATTGTTTGCTCTGCCTGACAGTGGAATTTGTGTCTTCATCTGCAGAAGTGATCCCCAGTAGCAACTGCGGCTCTATTACTATGTCTCCCTGGTGGTCTTTACATGCTTGACTTCGAGGTTCGCCACCATAGCAAAATCTATCCTGTCATGGCATCTCTCAATTTCCCGAAACGAGCGCTCCTCATGATGCTTCTTTTTCTTTTTGAGAATCCGGTGCTTTTCCTTACTTTTTCCTTTCCTTTCTTTTTCCTTGTAAGTCTTGTTGTCCTGGCCGAAGCCAGCCCTTGTTCGTTTTTGAATCAGCATTTGTCGTGCTTTTTCTTTGGCAGCATTTGCCTGTCAGCATTCTTCATCGAACCATGGGTTTGGTTTTTCGGGCCGAGTAAAACCAGAAACTCAGAATCAGCGCTCCTGATGTCTTGTTGGCATTGCTGCCACTGGTCTTCAATCTTTAATTCTAGTGCCATATAAAAACACGATTAAAAAATGCTTTTTAATTTGACGTGCTGCCAAGACGAGCGAGTAACTTTATGTAATTTTATAATGAACACGAGTGTGAAAAAGAAGATGTATAAAAGTCGAAAGAAGACAACTAGGTTGTATTTAGCCATTAGCCGCACATAAAAGGGCATTGCCAGAAGGGCATAAGAAATGATTGTTTACACCGAGAGGCAAAAATAGCAAAATATATTATTTTAGTACAAGTTATGTAGATACTTTAAACTTTAATCAACAGGTTTCACGGACAATGGGAGGGAAACTCTATTGAAAAACGCTGTGGCTAACTCTTGCGATTAAAGCTTTCTGGCGTCATTTCCTGTCCAAACATTTAGCTAGTGCGAGTCACTTATATGATACTCTCAAGCGTATTTGCATCAAAGATGTGCTCCTTCTCCAGTTTTGAGTTCAAATCTTCATTTGATAGGAACTGCTAAAAAAAAACTGCGGAAGAGCCAATATATTTCCTTTTTTAGCATTTAAACCATTTATATTTGCTCCATTTTTCACTAAGGCTTGGTTAAACCAATTCATTCCAGTTCCAAACCTTCAAACAATTAAGTATCCCATTAGATAGAGAGTATCAGTATCAAAGAAGCCATGAACAAAGCTTGAAAGGCTTTGATTTTCACGCACAGATGTATTATTTTTGAGAAAGTCTTTTCAATTGATAACAAAAAAATCAAAGCCTTTTAACCTAAATTCCTGGCTTGAATTTGTTCACACATCACTTCAAGTATCACCAAGTTCCTACTGAGAATACCTCTTCATTCTTCTTCTTACTAATATATGACTGGGATGACATGTTGTTTAATCCTGTTATAGCAACTTCAATGTGCTCAAGATGTCTCTTGACCAAGCTTTAATTTCAACGTCCCCGAAATCTCCCATAGTCACGATAAGCTGCTACCCAAAAAGACTTGACAACTTAGTGATATGATTAAAAAAGTAAAGTTCTTAGAAAAAGCAATTTCATTCATACTCATTTTGCCATTTAAAGTTGGCAATAAATCTACTCACATAGATTCTTCATTTCTCACCTTACTATCGACACAAAACAATCACCAGCCAAGAGTCAGAAGAAGAAAAAAGGAGCAGTTCCTTTGGAAGAAAATTACCTGAATTGCATTGAAAGTTCCTATTTCCTGTTTGGCATCTCGCTAAAGAAAACTGAGAAAAGTTGATAAAAAAAAACAAAGACCAAGGAAACGGAATTGAAAAGCTTGAAAGTCGATTTCCATTAAACTTGATGCCAAATCTAGTGAAACCGCAAAAAACAATACCGACGATAGAGATCACCGAGTATAAGAGACTCCAAGACTCTCCGCATCTCGCCGTATATCTTTGGCATTGAGCCAAGTCTCTGCACACTTCCAAGTGAGCAATTTGCTATGAAATCCCTAAACGAGTTGAAATGCTTCTTGCACAAAAACAACTTTCTACATCGGGATGTGCAGTATTTACCCCATCAAGAGGGCATCATTTATAGCCCAAGAGTCCTCTATTACGAAGCACCCTTCACAATCTTGTCGCACAATTAAAATGGAGGAAACAAATGTCAACATTTTGTCCACCCGAAATTCCTAAACAGCCCCTCCCCAACAAACAACCGCTATAGTTATGTAGATATATGTTCATATAATGTACTGATGACGACGACAAGGATACAAGACACAAGCCTAACAAATTGAATTTGCTAAGCAAACACTGCAAGTCAACACTGGAAATCCTGTATAAGCGTGTGGAGTGTGAGCCTTTTGACAAAAACATAAGCCCCCACCTAGTTGAACACTAATTAAGGCTGCAAAATAATTAGTGTACACACACTGTAGGAGGAATTATTCGTACACTCGTACATATTGTAGTCGTTCGTGTTGCTTGCATTTCCGTAGTTAATTCCTGCCTTTCCTGCTGAAATATTCCGATTGATTACTGATGGAGAAGGTATGAGATAGGCTCAGTCCCTAAAATGCGATGAGACAGGACAAATGTCATGTAAATCATTCTTTATTTACTTGATGCTAATATTAGACGGATGAGCCTTACGACTCACTGATTGGGGTGAAATTTAATTTTCCTTTGAGGATGATGCGACGGCGATGACGATGACCCAACCGGCAGGACACTCGACTGGATTCAATCACCGATAAGCCGATTTCAACAGAACGAATGACAAACTCCCAATAAATACTTTCAGTCACCGAAATTGAATTTAAATGTTTTTCTGTCTTTCGAAAAGGGATTTGGTTCGGTTTTTTTTATAAACTCAGAGTTTACAGGCTTTCAAAGCGAATGCCTACCTATTTTGTCAGAGAGAAGCTTTTAATTTATTTCATTAAAATTCACTCAAATGTTTAATGCAGATTAATGGCTAGCCATTTTAGATTAATTATGCGAATGTGGTGGATGTGGTTGAGGTATGAACATTTAAAGGCATTTACAGAAAGATAGGTACTCGATTGATGTAAGTATCGATTGATAAGCTCTGTGGGAAGTTATAGTGCATACAAAGCATAAACTCAATATTAATAAACAAACTAGTGTACTGACGAAATGCACCAGCAACCTTCAAAATGAAAGCATTTGGGGTTGAAATTGGTATCAGAACATCAAACTAGAGTTTGGTAGAGCTGTTGTTTGACTTAAAGTGCGGGTCTAAAGCATTTTATTGGTGTTCGTGGAAACTCGGAGCGCTGCTTATTTGTCGGATTTAAGGGATTAAGCCGAATGGCCGCCGTGGCTGGCTGGCATCTCCAACCGAGATGTAAATTGATTATTGTTTTTAAAAACACATGCAGCACCAAGAGATCCAGTGACCTCAACCCCGAAAATTTACATGTCTCCCCTGCATGACAGCGGGCTTATCAGATAGTCAGATAGTGTTTTACACTTCTTAGACGCGGATTTTGTTCGCATTGTTTGAAGGATTTATAAGTGTCATACAATCTGAACAAAGTTTGGTGTCATAGTTTTTCATTTTAGATAGATGAATAGATAGATTTCTTTACTAGCACAATTTAGGCTTTAGTTAACAAATTAAATAATTCAAATACATAAATAAAACAATTAACAAAATGTTTATGTACTTAATCAATATTTCAGTCTTACAAATTCTACTATTTTTCTTTTAATTGCTATCACATTCGTTTCACATTTTACGTGGTTTGGCAATTGGTTGAAAATCTTAAGACCCTTATAAATAAGTGAGTTTTGAGCTCTCGCTGTTACAAAACTAGGTAGTCTGAAATCGTTCATATTTCTGAGAGAATAAGGTTGAGTTTCATGGACATAATTTACATATCTTGTTAAATATACGGGCATCAAGTTATTTTAAATTTTGAAGACGAACATTAACATATTCATAACGATTCTTTGTTTAACAGTTAACCATTTCAGCGATTCTAACATAAAACTAATTGATGAGTATCTATTACATTTCAAAATGTTTCTCATTGCTTTATTTTGCAATCTTTGCAGTCTGGCAATTGAACCTTCATTACATAAAAACAAAACAGTTGAACAGTATTCAAAGTGAGGTTTCACAATCCTAACTAATATTATAAATGTGAAAGTCACTCTGTCTGTCCGGATTTCTATGTTACCGTCTCCTGCCCAAACTACAGAACTGATTTAAATGAAATTTTGTACAGAGATAGTCTAGAACCTGAAGAAGAACATAGGCTGTACATTTTATCCTTATATTCCTACCGGAACGGGAACGTATACGGGAGCTTAGAAACTACAACACCGATTTCAAAAATTTTTTCCACCGATAGAATGCTTCACTATCCCTGAGTAACATAAATTTTATTTCATCCACATATTCCTACGGGAACGAAAGTCCTTACTAATATAATAAGTGTGAAAGAAGCTCTGTCTGTCCGTCGTTCTATGTTACCGTCTCCCGCCCAAACTAACAAACCGATTTAAATGAAATGTTGTTCAAAGATTGTTCTGAACTTAAAGATGGACATAGGCTGCATTCCATTCGAATATTCCCACGGAAACCGGTCCTCACTATTATTATAAGTGCAAAAGTAGCTCTGTTTGTTCACCATTCTATGTTACCATCTCCCGCTCAAACTAATGAACAGATTAGAATTAATTTTTGTACAAAAATTGTTCAGAACCTGAGAAAGGACACAGGCTATATATTTTATCCCTATACTCCCACGGGAACGGGAACGTATACGGGAACTTAGAAACTACAACACCGATTTCAAAAATTTTTCCACCGTTAGAATGCTACACTTTCCCTGAGTAACATAAGCCTTAATTCATCCACATACTCCTACGGGAAAGGGAGTCCTAACTTATAAATAAGTGTGAAAGTAGCTCTGTCTGTCCGTCGTTCTATGTTACCATCTCCCGCCCAAACTAATAAACCGATTAAAATGAAAATTTTGAACAAAGATTGTTCAGAACCTGAGGAAGGACATAGGCTATATATTTTTTTCTTATAATCCCACGGGAGCAGGAACGTATACGGGAACTTTGACACTACAGCACCGATTTCAAAAACTCTTCCACCATTGGAATGCTCCATAATCCCCGAAAAACATAAACTTTTACTCATCCCCATATTCCTTACGGGAACGGTCACCATGTTTCCACGGGAACGAGAGTCTTTATACTAATAATATAAGTCCGATGTTAAATCTGTCTGTCTATTTCTCTTTGTTACCATTAACCGCCCAAACTATTGAACCTATTTATATGAATTTTGGTACAAAAACAGTCTAGAACCAGAGGATGGACAATGGACATCCTTACTAATATTACAAATCCAAAACGTTTTGATTCCCCGTTTTCTTTTAATTCCCACTGAATAAGGCTCAGACGCTTTAAGTTGCAGGTATTTGTTTAGAAAAAAATCCCATGGCAACTTTATGCGGCAGAATCACGTGTATCAATCCAACAGAAACTTTTTATTTCGCAAAAGATGGAAAAAATGAGAACGTCGTGTGCAACCATATACTTAAATAAAATAATATATCAATGGTTTACTAAAACGCATGAATGTGTCTTATTTGCAAAATAAGTTGCCTAAAAAATTAATAATGCTACCGAAAGTCACAATTCCACGCGGACGAAGTCGCGGGCACAGCTAGTAACATTATAAATATTAATTGCAGTTAACATCGTAACATCTCTTCTGATCTTTTAAAAAACCTATTTTTTTGGAAATTTTCTTACAAGTATATTCAATGTGACTTTCAAATAAAATTTTACTATCTATCATAATACCAAGGTATTTTATTTCATAAACTCTTTCTATTACCTGATTTTCAATTATCAGGTTTGAATGAAAATTTAGATTAGTTTTATTTGTTATTATCACACTTTTTGTTTTCATAGTATTCAATTTAAGCTTATTTTGACATAACCAAACATAAATATTGTTCAGATCTTCTTGTACTTTACTGTGGCACTCTTCAATGTCTTCTCCAGCGTAAAAAATCAAGGCATCATCAGCAAACAGGGCAATTTCACAGTGCTTCAAAACACACACAATATCATTAATATAAATGACAAACATAAGAGTTCCCAAAACTGATCTTTGAGGAACTCCTTGGTCAACATACTTTGGTTTTGAAAAATGTCCATTGACCTTAACTTTCTGTGTTCTTTTTTCGAGGTACGTTTTAAACCAACTCAGTTCACGGCTTTTCACACCATATGTTTCTAATTTGTCCAACAGAATTGATCGATCTATTGTTTCAAACGCTCGTTTCAAATCAAGAAAAACACTACATATACACATACTTTCGTTCAGAAACACTTTCTTTCCAGTTTGTAACAATCAAATTGCACGCAGTCTCACATGAATGGTCTTTCCGAAAACCCGATTGGGATTCTATTAAAATGTTATTGTTTTCAAAGAATTTTTCAATTTGTTCAAAAGCAATTTTCTCTAACAATTTTTCATATACTAGGCATACTATTCACTGGTCGAAACTCATCACATTTTTTTGTATTTGAAACTTTTTCTATCGGGCTAACTACTGATTCTTTCCAAGAGTCGGGGAATGTACCCTCTTCAAAGGATCTATTTATTATTGACCTTAAAGCTGGTCCTAATATTTCAAAATTTTCCAAATAAATTTTGGGACACATACACGCACTATCTCTCTTATTTTTTAACTGCAAAAGTACATTTCGGATATGATCCAATGAAACAGTGTTAAATTTGAATGAATAACCCACATTCGCGATAAGATTAACATACGACACACAAGGAATTGAGTTGCTTATTTCGATCACACTATTTACGAAAAAATCATTAAATTTATTGGCAATATCATTCTTATCCTTTATAACATTATTATCAAATTCAACACACGTTATCCTTGAGTCGTCCTTTTTCTATGGCTTTCAATCTATGGCAATACTCCGGAACAATATTTACAAACTGTCCAACATTTTTACAAAATTAATGGTTTGGGTTGCGTGACGGATCGCACGCTGCGTTTATTCAGTCAACATAATCTTTCAGCAGAGTTGGTAGTTCGGGCAACCATTGATCGGTTTCGCTTAACGTTTACGTTAGTGTCTAATGCGCATCCTTAAAGACGCCGGCACCGCACAGTGCACACCGGCGCTCTCACTGGTGATGAGTCCATCCGACATCACGCATAACAATTTGTGATGTACCTACCCGAATAAACTTAATGGAAGATTTTGTAGAAGAATCTTGGTTCGCTGTTATGCAAAACCCAACTCGCACGGGAATTGAAGCCGAACGACCATTAAGCGCGTCGCACGTTCGGTTAATGGGCCTGATCCCGATTTTCACAAGATAGTTTTGTTCAGGGATGAATCTCACTTTTGGTGGAAAGGTTGCATTTGAAGTCACGATAATCCGGATATTAAGACGCCCGCCGTTATATGTAACATCCTTAAAAAGTAACTTTTTACTGTGCTAGTATTTATTCTAAAATGAAGTCAGACATTATCAATCAGTCAATTCCAAAAGCCATGATTAATGACTTTTTTTTGGTGCTGTATGGGAGGATACTATTGTGGACGACCTTTGGTTCCAAAAAGGTGGCGCTACATAATATACAGCCAACGAAACAATCAATTTATTCAAGGAAACTCATTATCTCCGGTCGGGGGCCTGTAGCGTGGCCTCCGCTCCAAGATCGTTGCGAAATTTTTTTGTCTGGTTTTGTGAGCTCGCTTGTCTACGAAGACGCGTAAACAGGCCCGAAAAGTTAGACGCATTGGAGGAGAGTAATCGGCACGATATTGCTGACATACAGCTTCAAATTCTGCAAAAATAGGCAAAAGAATTGAATCGAGTCGCACACCTTACCCGAAATCGTTCTTAGAATTTAAAAGAAAAAAAGGATACAGTCCTTTAATAAAGCTTAATTCTTTGCCACAACATTGAATTAAATGCGCTTTATTTCTTCCCAAAAACCACGCACATCTAAAAAAAAAAGAAGCACTCCGGGAGTGCCGACAGAAGTGAAAACAGAATTGAATTTTCAGTAAATATTTTAATGTATAGGAAAATCTTTTATAATATATGTATGTAGATGTACATAAGGAAGAACATCAATGAAACTTATGAGTTTTCATTCACAATTTCATATCTTCTATTATCATCTCTACAATCATCGTATTCTAATGCTGAAATAATAGGTCTATGGTAACTTAAATAGGAAACGAACAATTTTGTCTCAAACCTATTTAAATATGTATATCGCAAAGACTCCATTAATTGTCGCTTTATACTTTGTTGTACTAAGGCTGCGGTCTTTCGTCGTTGTTAAACAGTATTCTTCTTTTAAAAATTGAAAAAGTGGCAAATTTGTAGCATTGGCGAAGTTGATGTTAAAATCACCACTCAAAATCAATAGGAAATCATCAAATCTCTCCCCAATGTTATCGTGAAGGTATGCAGAAGCGTCTTCAGACTAAATAAATAAATTTTTATATAAAAACTGCCGTATTACACTGGAACACGAACATATTCGGTGAATTTTAAACGCCTACTTGCTACTACTACTTGCTGTCCATTTCCAGAGGGGCAACGACAAACACACAAATCGTCGATATCAAAAACTAGTGTACCTCGTATGCAAAGCCATACGATTTGAGCAAAATATGGCAGTTGTATCAGACAACCTTTTATAGATAGCTACTCCTGCTGCTGGACGATCGTGCCTTCTGAAACTTGCAACTAAATTGAAATCTGAAATACCTATCATATCTATATTTCTTCGTCACCCTTGTAAAATTCTGTTAAAATCAATACCTACATTCAATTTTTTAACGATAGTGTCAACAGATCTCGTAACTGCGCTCGTAAACTTTGACAATGAAATGAAAACAAAGGACAATGCATTAAGTTTAGAAACGAAATTAATTAATATTTGAGTAATGGTTTTCAAACTATTTTCATGCAACCATTTCAACTCCATCGATAAATCATCGCGATGAGTTGTTGATCTCTTTTAATTTGTTGTAAAGTTCGAATCATCGACCAGTGCGTCTCCTATTCTGCCATGATGAAATTTCCAGCTTCACTCATCCACTTCATTGTAATGATAGTAAAATATTTGGTGCTTTTTATTTTTTCCGCGTTGCATAAATTTTTCTCTGTCCTTCAACTCCTTTCTTTCTTCTCTGAATTTCTCCGAGTCGGTAATATTACTATAGGTAATGTGCTATTACATTCTTTTAAGTCATTTAGCAGCATCAACTTTAAGATGTTTCTTGGCTTTAGGTTCGAATCCTAGCCGTGGCGACAATTTTTATTTATGTTTTCACTTTAAATAAATAAAAAAATGTAAGTCATGGCTGGGAATCGAACCTGAGACGCTGGGCTATGACGACTTTACATACGAAATACGATGAGCCAAGAAATGGTGTCGGTCGCGAATTCATTGCTTTACCCCCATCGCAAAAGTGCCAAACACGACTAAAGAAGTTTTCACTTCAAAAAACACCCTTTACAACTACCAGCAGAACAAGTCAGTTCTAAAATCTGTGAAATCAATTTAAAAAATGGTTTTAACGAATCGCAAGACATCAAATGAGTGTTGATAGTTTTGAGACTTACCACAATTGCCTTAGTATGTTTTGTCAATTCTGCATAAGCATATATGTTCCCATTTAACTTTTTTTATCGACCAAAAATCTTTGCCAACAGTCGTCTCCTGGAAGATCAGTCATTTTTTGTTTAAATTGTTTGCCGATGTTGAAATAAAGGTTTGATGTTTGATCAGTGCTCTAGGTTCATTAAATGTCGAAAAATTAGAGGAACAAATAAGATCATATGATTGTCAAAAGTGGACATAGTTTCTCTTAAAGGCCCCGACCCATAGAACGCGTTGCGTGCGGTAGAAGCGGCGCGGCAACTGATGCGGTGGGTTTTGCCGCGCGCAACTGATAGGGGTGACCCATAGAATCCGTTGCGGTGTTTTGACAGATAAATTTAGTCAAAATGGGGGCGTTCAAGAATCGTATCCGGATAGCTTGTTGTTGTTGTTTACGTGTGGGAAATCGAAAAAAAAAAGTTATAATCGTCTAGCAATGATATTTTGAATGTTTTTCTGTTTTCAAAAGTCGAATTTTAATATTTCACAGCTGTTGTCTGTTGTCGATCGTTCAAAAAGGTATCTAAGATACGGCTATCCGAGATAGGCTATCCGATAGGTTCTTGAACGCGCCCATTGTCACTTTTTCCATATAAGAGAAAACTTCAAATTGGTTGTGACTGCGCATGTCTCTCTTCTGTCACCGCGTGAGAGCCGCGGCAAAGTAGAAAGTTGGGCTAATCGGCGCGTTCGGCGCGTTGCGCGCGGTGCTTATGGGTCACCTCTCATAAGATCGTGTGTATTTAATCGAGCTGTCAGTTGGAAGCGGTGCCGCACGCGCGCAACGCGTTCTATGGGACGGGGCCTTTATGAACAAAATACTAAAAGAGTTCGTTGTGAGTGTTGGTGAATAAATTTTTTCCGTGCGATAGTTATCTTCAGATTGAATTCAGCATTCGGAAGAATATGAAAAGGGCTAATTTCGTAAGACTTTGGAGTTGATTGGTGCAGTTATTTTAAAGATGTTAAAAGAATGAACATGATTTTTGTACATATCTTCAAAACCATGAACTGATTGACTTTGTGATTACATAACTCGAAAGAGTTTTTAAAACCTTACTACTATTCTATTTGCTCAGCATGAACCAATTAAGAAATAAAAATTTTCATGTATTTTTCGATTTTTTGAGTATTTTGAGGGGAAAAAGATCGTGTGATTCATGTTTATTCATTTAAAACAAAACCACTCAATTATTTTTATTTTAATCGAAACAATAATCGGGAAGGTAAGTTGTTTTTGCGATCAAGGACACCAAGTTTACTTCGCAAAAGAGAAAAATGTTTTTTTCAAGCTTTGAGTGAGTATCGACATAGTTCAGAGCTGTCCAATACAGCTGAAATTTTGGATATTCAAAAGCCTATATTCTCCTTATTCCTTATTCAATCATTCGGCTATGAGAGACGTGTCTATATGCACTCAACACACCATTTGACGTCTAAAAAGAGTCGTGTAAGTCTTGTTTGTTCGTTCAACACAAATAATTTGAGAAAAAAAGTCGTGTTACTTATGTTGGACCGTTTGGAACGAAGCCTTTCAACGTTTTTTAGTGAAAAAGTTATTTGCTTTGGTCAGTTAGGCATTCTAAAACGAGCTTATTGCTTTTATTTGAATTGGAAGCTATGTGATGTAGCTCGTGTTGGTTCTTGAAAACGAGATAACTGAGTCACTTCTGATAAACAACATCTTAATGGCCTATCGTAAATCAGCTCGCCGCAGTTTTGAATTCGAAATTTTATGTTGCTGCCGTAGTTTACAGAAATCTTCCGATGTTATTGCTTTTAGTATCAAAATTCAAGAGCGCTTATTTTAAGACATTATTTTTTAACTGAGTTCGCAAATCTTAGGCCATTAATCTTTTTACTGTAGGTTCATAGATAAAAAACAAAATTTCAAATTTTGATGTAGTTTTTGAAAAGCCTGTAAATACCTGGTGATGCATTTTAAAAATTTGAATGCTAAGAAAGTAAAACTCATCGTCAGATAAAGTGCAGGACATCGTAAGTATTTTAAGCATGTTTTGCAGAAATTGAAAAAAAGCAGCAGTAGTACAGCACTTTTGATTCAAGACTTCTTCTATTCAATGAAATTTTCAAAACAACATCAGAACACTGAATATGCCAAAATATAACTCTAATTTTTCTTACTTTTTTTGACTTACAAGTTCCTTTGTTTCAACTGAACTTATTTTGTAGCAACAGAGACCTTAACTGAAATATCGCCTTTAGAGCAAAAAGGCTAACTAACTGCCCTACGACATCCCACAAAGTAGATTTTAAAGTTAACTATTTTGTTTGCATTTGGGCTTCATGACTTCTTTGTCGCTTTCCAAATACACGAACCTCTGGGTTAACGTCAGACATGCTAACCATCACACCAAGGATGTGATTGTGAATACGAAAAAATGGATCCTGCAATTATGTCTGCCTGCTTGTTTGCAAATGGATCTACAGCCTGAACCACTTGAGCGTTTATATCCAAAACTTGCACTTACGGTCTGTGCGTGCAGCCTACAAAAAGGTTTCCGAATGTCTTCTGGGTTTGGAATCATCGGTCTCGTTAAAAGCTTCCACGATTTTGACGAAATTTAATTTTTTTGAAATCCTATGTTGCTTAAAAAAGACTGCGTGTCAACATTTGTAAAACATTAGTTTTTGAAGTTTTTATAGATTTGATAACTGGTAGGGACAGAGGCCATACTAATTAGGCTTAAGAATTATTTTTTTCAAAAATGTTAAAATACAATGAAATAAAGGAGTCATTACAACTAACTAACTAGATTTGATAAATAGAAAAAATAAAAATATGCTCAAGCCTTTATGACAAAATAGTGAGTACCCAGTTCTGAGCCAGTCCCTATTTTCTTAGAAAAAGCATTTGTTTCAATTCAATTACAATTTTTTTTTACATTTGCTGAAATTTGAAAAAGATTTGAACTAAGAAGAAGGCTTTGTTCTTATTACAACCGGCAAACTTAAAAAAAAAAACTGAATTCAACCGATTTTTGTGACCACAAACGTATCTATATTATAACATTTCCTTGACGTCATTCTCCGGTTAATTGAAAAGCTCACACTTTTTTAAAACACTTCTTCTCAATTTTATATTTTGTTGACAAGCAAAGCAAAAAAATAAAAATATACGAAAGCAATTTTTTTCTACATCAAATTTTGTGAAAAATTGTCTTGGTTTTCCAATTATCTGTAATCCACGGCACTAGTCTAAGATCACAACTATGTCCAAAACTAGTTTCGTAGATCACAACTAAGTCGTAATTGTGATCTAACCTAGTAGGACGATGCAATGCTGCTATGCTTATGCCCAGACGACATCGATTGCCTACTCTTCGATCTTCGAAATTCTTCGTTCAGTTTCTTTTCAAGTGTGTCTTGGTCATTTACATAATTCAAAAGTTTCATAAACTGCATCACCTTGCTGTCGCCCAAGCGTTCACCAATTTGTGTGGCTTCAACTAATATTTCGTGTATTTTTTCAATTTTACGCAACGCACTATAAGATTTGCAAATGAGCAGCATTCCAAGGAGCATCCAAACCAAACTGTTGCATTTTTTAGCTTCTGCAACATAAAATTAAAGTGCATCAAATAAAAGTTACCCAAAACGCTTTACTCGTACCTTCGATTCCCTTTCGAGCAACGACACAACACTCATCGAATCGAGAGTTTTTCAAGTGACTTCGTGCAATCTCATGCAATAAGTAGGATTTTTCGATAGAGTGCTTTGAAAAAATTATCCGCTTTTCCATTCGAGTTAGGAATTTTCTAAAAAATATCTGAGTTAAGAAATTGAAAAGAAACGCAGTAGATTGAAGGAGTAGGTAAAGCCCATTTCATCAAAATGAAGTGCACGTAAACACTTCATGAAGTGCAGATAACATATCTTTCTTTAAAGGGTTTTTCATGATATCGTCAGGACTTCACAAAGAAAAACATTTTTTTAAACAGGACGTGTCATTCCCGGAGACTTTCATGTTACTCGATTCTACTATAGAAGTGTTTGAAAACACGTAATTCTTACTTAGTCAAGGAGGTAGGAGTAAGCTGCAGCTTTTGTCGAAAGCAATTGACTCTATTTACACTCAATTATACCTTCAGGCTTACTGAAGACTTTTAATTGATTCAAAACTGGAACAGAGTTTCATAGTTGGACCGCAGGGCTTAACCGAACCTTGGAAAGAGCCATGATCTTCTCCTTCTTTCTAATCCACCTACGATATGCATATACGCACTTGTGTCTAATCATGGGCAAATCAGCAACATCTGCATCTTGATAAGTTGACCTTTCACCAAAAACAAATGCCACTGGCTCTTTGTCTTTCTCCTTAGGCATCTTCAAGAGCATATTGAGACGTTCGTTAGTCGGATAGTCGGTGAAAGTTTTTGGCGTGTCTACATATCGATCTATGTGTGCTAACGCCAGCAAATTGTAGACTTCGTTAATAAATTCAAACTTCCATGGCATAACTCTGTGAGTTTTCAGAACCACATAATCGCCCATGACTTCTTCAATGTATCGAGTAAGTTTCTAGTTCGATGTTACAAAAAATGGAACGATTTGAGAGGGAAAGAGCGGATTGACTTACCTCAATCTGCTGCTTATCTTTTAGATACTTAATTTTTCTTAAAATGGTCAACATATTGCGATGAACTTGGTATTGAACTCGACAAAGATGATCTTCCTTTCTTTTCTCAGCGAGTTTTTTATTGGGACACTTTCGAACTTTTTGTGTGTACAATGGGGAGCGAGCGTGTAGCATGTTCTGTAAGAAGGGTAAGTTGAAATCAGAATTTATAACATTTGTGGCGCAATAGATAAAAATAAATAATTTTGTGTGATGTACCAGATCTCCAAGGCCCTCGTATTTCTCTTAAATATATTTCCTGAGGAATGGAATGGACCTACAGTTTGATACCGATTTCGAACGGCTATCCGAGAAAGCTTTTTAATGGCTAATCGGGAAACTTGGCAGTTCCTCGTAAAGAGCGAAACCCATGGAAAAATGTTTGTGTTTTTCTGGGATTCCAACCTCGAACTCCCACCTAACAGACACACATGCTAATCATAGCTCAACGACCATCACCATTTTTATATGAACTGTACAAATGTGTTTTTTTTTTTTCAAAATGTTAATGCGAAACTAATTTCCGTTTTCGAAGTGTTCGCTTAAGTGACCTCATTGCTGCGACATTTTTTGTTAAATTTACTCACCAAAAACCGCATAGCAACGTCATACTTGCTTTTTGTTAAATTTTCCAACAATGGCCTGCTCCATTGGGATTGTGGCAGAAGAAGATTTTGTTCATTTCTTAGAGCTTTCATAAATAGAACATCTTTCCAACTTCTTCGCATGTACATTTGGATAAAAACAATAAAAGCAAGATTACGCCTTGCAATTTCTCTGGGACTCAAAAGCTCCTCCTAAAATAATACAACTATGATAAATTTATTGGAACTTTTAGTTTTGAATATCCTACCATCTCTTCCAACACACTCAAGACATCACAATTGTCCTCTTCCCTTAAGATCTTCCATAATGGTCGTTTGTCAAATTGTTTCTCTCCATCGAGGTTGTCCATTGCTTTTTGAAAATATTTTTCGCTCTCTAAAATATGCGGACCAAGAGTGTGTCCAAGAGTTGCTATGAAATTATCATCAAGCTAAAGTAAAATGACTATTTCTTGAGAAATATTCCTGCAATAAGTTTGGAGGTCTTTGTTTACCACATCACTACGATTATGAAAAGCTTCCAACTTGATGCCTTGAAACTTGAGAGAATTGTTGAAAACCTCACATTTTGACTTTTCGAATTCATTGAGTTGGTAAAGGGCATCGCAGACTTCTAAGTTGAATGGTTGGCTTTGGGGATCGCTCTCTGAAATATGAAATCAGTGACAGATTCAAATTTGATGCACATTACACATACCAACAGCTGCTAGTGCATCACGTAATGCTCCTTCTGTTTGGGCTATGTTGCGCTTACAGCGACTGCGATTGTATAAAGCTTTTGGATCGTTCTGGTAAAAAGAGGTTAAGAAAATAATTTTGTATAAAAGTAAGGTTCACATTTAGCAACTTGTTAGACGGATTTGGTAAGATGAAGTACCAAAAGTATTGGTGGTATTATCACTTATCAAACACTGGTTGTTCGGATCAATTCTGCCCTACAAGTTGCATTCTGTAAACCTCGAAATCCTTACTTTTAGATTCAACGATACGTCATAATATTCTGCAGCAATGTCAAGTTTCTGCTTGTGAGTGTAAAAGACGCCCCATTCTCTATAGATAACTTGAAGTTGGTCCTCGGTAAGATTTATACGCTTCCATGGTTGCATTTTTTGTTTGAAAACGGAAGTAGAAATGTGTGATATTTAAATCAATCAATCGAAATCTAAGTAAATGACTACTTTTCTTTTAAAAAAAAAAATCAAATACAATTTTTCAAAATCGTTGTTCCTAGAAAATGGGCCATATGCATAAAAGAGAAGTACTTACTAGTAGTATAATGGTTACAGGTTGCAGTATATACTAGTACTATCAGTAGAAGCTATTTACTTCATTTGGTACGCATAAATTTAAGTTTATACTTATAAGACAATTTTTTTTATTTTTTTTTTTGAGGTTTTTAAAATACCAGCTGGAGCACTCAGACCTAAATACCGGTCCATTCTCCATTGTCTATTGGTTATAGCTTTCCACATATTCGGAGAAAAGCCAAAAGACGCTGCCATGGTAAGGAGCCTTAGTTACCAGCTCTCACCATGTCTGTGTCGAGTATCTGTAACCTTATGCGAGGAAAAGTAGGACATTCACAGAGGAAGTGCTCTGCGGTGTCCTCATCTTCTCCACAAGATTCACAGAGTGTGGTATCACTTAAGCCTAACACATTTAAATGCCTTGGCAAAGGAGAAGTGCCCGTTGGCAACGCCAATAAGCTTTCTAAAGTATTTTCTGCTACGAGCTAGTAAAAATGTTGCAGTCTTCCTAATAACGTTAGTTGGGGAGCAAACGCTTGGTTTGTCTGCATCCAATGGAGGCATGCCATCTACGGTTGTGCTCTTAATAGATCCAATCGTTGATTGAAGCCCTCACTGAGGACGTTAGTTGGGGAGCAAACGCTTGGTTTGTCTGCATCCAATGGAGGCATGCCATCTACGGTTGTGCTCTTAATAGATCCAATCGTTGATTGAAGCCCTCACTGAGGACGCTGGCAGACCTAGCAACGGTTCAGGTCCTGAGAAAGCTGTCTGAGATCCCTGCCTAGCGAGTTCATATGCGATCTCATTTCCAGCTATGCCGTGATGGCCCGGAACCCAAATGAGACTCAAGGAATTTAGTCTTCCGACCGAATTCAGAGAGCTCTTGCATTCCTAATAAGACTTTACTAGTAGTATTTACTGGATTCATCCAAGTAAATACAACCAATATATCGGAAATTGGTAGTAGGTACTAGGTAAGTATATATACTGGTGCTTACGTGGTCTGTAAGAATGTAATTATAAATTTTTTATAATTGACCGTTCAATAAAGTTCTTCTTTGGTAAACAGCTTTGTTTTGCACTCAAAAACTTAAAGTCAGACAATTTTACGCAAAATATTATATATAAAAAAAAAGAAAATTCAACAGCTCTAAAGTTTGTTAAATTACTTCAAACTCATAAGTCCCAACAGCCTCACATAAAAAAGCCAAGGTTGAGGATAAATAATTATTTATTTGCGACTTTAAGGCCGAAACTGGTGTTTTATTGACAGAGGAACAGTTGAAAAAAAGGAATAAATAATATAAAGACTGGTGTGAAAAAAAGTCGGACCTCAAAGCAACGGGCAACAGGCCAATTAAGTTAAAAGAATGGGAAATTATGTTGCTAAAGCTTGTAAGACATTCGTTTGCATTACAGGTTGCTTGAATATTGACGGAAGCAAATCCTTTGCAGTTTATTTATTCCTCAGAATGTAAGTAAGGTTTCCTTATCCCTACATGGGTACAATCCAGTGTACCAACACATGATGGAAATCTGTATTTTAAAAGCCAATCCTCTTTAGCTGCCAGTTGTTCTTCGTAATTTAACGGAAACTTTATCCAAGAACCACTTTAATTAATAATTGAATTTGCTACATGATGCATAGTTCTTTAAACAGTACTCTGATGAAAGCCTGTGTCTTCTGCAAAACCAGCTTGAAATCCTGGATCTTGTGACGTGCTTTTTGCTTTCCAGCCGAGGTTTTGCTCGTCGGATTAGCCAGGGTCTTTCTGAAGAAAAACACGAAACTTCAGGATAAGGTCTTCACCTTAAATGTACCAACTCTTTATTACTAACACAACTAATTGCTCTTAATTAACACGGTATAGAATATAAACTTATAACTAACTACGGTGCCGTACAGTCCGTACGGATGGTCCTCGGTCGTAAGGTTTTACGGTTGGAAGCCTATTTGTAGCTAACGCCCTGACCTGAAACAAATAGAGAAAATCAGGTACGTTTACGGCCCCTTGGTGGCACGGAGAAACAGCAGGCAAATAGCTCTGGTGGATCGGCAGGTTTATGTACGGCCCCTAGTGGCACGGAAAACAGCAGGCAATAGCTCTGGTGGATCGGAAGGTTTATTTACGGCCCCTTGTGGCACGGCAGAACAGCAGGCAATAGCTCTGGTAGATCGGAAGGTTTATTTATGGCCCCTTGTGGCACGACAAAACGGCAGGCAATAATAAATTATACATAATAATTGTTTCTTACCTAGTCTTATAGCTGACTGCTATGCATGAACGGAGGTGGGATTGTCTCTTTTTCACAAATTTCAGGTTGCCTATATAAATATTTCTGAAGGAATAAAGTGTGGGTTATACTCTGCGAGTAAACACTCTAATGTGTCGTGCATTCATATGGCTGTTGTGTGGTTGGTGCGACGATGATACGTTGTACATTCGAAATTCAGTGCTGTCGACTCCGGTTGTACTATGGTATCAAAAGTACTAGACAGCAGAAAGGTATCAAAAGTAAGAGGTAACATGAACGCTTCGTTACAATCTTCAACATAATATCTCAAAAAGATCCGCATCTTTTCGTCAGGAAAAGTAGCTCCTACTCTTTTTTCAGTTTGACTACCTAAATGTTTATTTTATTATTATTATTCTTACTATTAATATTATTTTTTTTATTACTAATAAATTAGTTATTTCTTGGTTCCATTAAATATTAAATAAATTTTCTTACTGATAACGTTTTTCTTTTCAAAACGATAAAGCATTTTGAAATAGTTATCTCCAGGATCTCTTTGCTCCTTATAAGTTTTTATGCGATTACACTTAAAAAAGCGGCCATTTAAAATACATAAAGTCAACCGAATGCTTGGATATAAAATTGCCGACTAAAATGGATATTTAACACGAAAAAGCAATTACTAGCAAATGTTTAAGTTGGGTCTTAAAAATTTGAAAAAATTGCATACCGATTAAAGTATTTACTAGTTCAATTCATCCGAAACTAGTAACTACTTTCGAACCACGAACCTCTGGGTTAACAGACAAACATGACAAGCATCACACCTCGGGTACCTAAAATACATCAAATATCACACAGAAAAGGTCATGATTTTGGTAATAACTTAAAAACATTTCTTTCACTGAAAAGCTCAGGACGTATAGACTCGGCCAAGTAAAAAAAGAATTGTGTGAAAAGTGTGGGTGTCTATTTCAAGCAATTTTATAAAAATTGAGTTAAAACAAAATTATATTAAATCAACTGAGTCACTGCAGGCTGTAGTGTTACTAAAAGCTTTTACTTTGTCCTTTAAAAGTTAAATTCAATTGGTTTTAAATAATAGTTTCTGAGTAATTCGGTATCAAAGCCAAAGCTTTTAAGGAAATCAATTTTTTTTCTGTAAATAAAATTTTTACTACACTTTGAATATTGAATTTTCAATGCTTTTAATGGTTCTGGGGGAAAAACTGCGAACTGAATATGAGATTTATATTTACTTTATTGAGAATTTAAAAGAATAAAGTATTTGCTATTAAATACACTTAAGTTTTTGAGATGATTTTAAACATTTTTTTTTTATTGAGGGAAGTTGAATTCTTCTCATACAATTATTTTTTTGTCTCAACCCAATTTATCCCTCCTGGCCTTTTGTCGCATCTTATGCATCTGCGATGAATCAATGCAAATTTATGAAACTTTTTTTTAAGTATCGAGAACGGCATTAAGTTCATCTTGATGCTGACGTTTTAAGGCCAATAATAGTTTTCCTATTAGACCAACAATACAACCAAATTGCGTGTCTTTTTCGAGGAAGCCGAGCAACCAAACAGAGTTCTTCTTACCTTAAGAGTTTCAAACTGTTGAAAATATTAGTGTTGGAAAACAACTCTCGCAGCAAAAGGTCCAATCAAACTCTTGAAAAACGTTAAAGGAACTAGGGTGCAATCTCTGTGGTCTCTAAGGTAGAGCGTGACTTGGGTTAAACAGTCATCTGTGTTTTGCATTTATTTTAGTTGACAATATTTGTTAAAAAAAACAAAAAGAATTCAAATTATATTTAATCAGCAATGTCACCCCAAACTCAGTTTTCCTAACTTTCGATGTACCACAGGGTAGTCATTTAAGTCTGCTTCTCTTTCTCTTATTGTTTTTATATGATTACCTACTGCTAGAATAATTATTCTTGTTCGATGTGTGCTGACTGCCTCAAGGGGGTCGTCTACCTTCGCGCTTGAATTTCGGTTGTATTTTTGACGATGGATGACGAAAACACTACACATGATTTTGACACAACGCTTTTTAATTTTATTAGTAACTAGCTGAGCCGCCCGGCGTTGCGCGAGTCTGTAAATTTAAGGTTCCCGTTCTCGTTCCTTTTTCTCTTCCTATGAGATTATAGGGATGAAATTTTTGCTAAGTTACTGAGGAATTATGTTTCATCCCAGCGCTGAAAGAGTTTTTGAAATCCGTCCAGTAGTTTCTAAGTTTCCGTTCTCACCCCGTTCCTGTGGGAATATGGCCTTGACAGAAACCATCTCTATGCTAAACTATGTTAAACCTGGAAGTGTCATAAAAATCCATTGGGTGGCTTAGGAGTCTATACCGGACATACATACAAACACACATACATCCTTTTTTATATAAATAGATATAGATAGATAGATAGATTTATTTACGTGCATGTGTTAAGCACCGTGTGATAGACGATATTTTTCGTCTATATCAGGCGGGAGAACAAATAACGCAGATGATCTTCCGACTCGTTAGCATGCCACATATAATTTATTATGGGAAAAACATTTAACGATTGACTTTTTGATTTATTTATGCAAGACGGAAACGGGAACCTTAAAACTATTTGACCAATTTCAGAAGTTCTTTAGAATTGTAGATGAAACATTAAGGAGGGATACGTAATATGTACTATATTTTATCCGCATATTCCCCCGGGAATATAGAAGAACAGGAACCTTAAAAATACAGACCTGAGCGACGCCGTAAATGTCGAGGGATAAGAGGTATATGAGTATGTCTAAAGCAGCCCAGGTTGTTGAGCGAAGATCTCCGCTGAATCATAAACTCGCTGATATTTGGACTATGCTTAGTCCCCTATTACATGATGTCTCACGAGCCCAGTCTCACATGAGTGCGAAAAAGAAAGGAGATGTGAGGAAATGAGATGCACAAAAAAATTCCCGATGAGTACCGTGCCGATTTTTAGCAGTCTCATATTGACGTTTCTCTTTTCCCATATTCGTTTTTGCTGTGTTGCTTTGGTGTATTTTTTGTGTTGGTCAAATGAGCGTCATCTGAATGTTTTTTCATTTTCGTTGTGGTCTTGTTTTTTATTTTTCAAATCAAAAGTTGTTAAACCAATTTGATATTTTTGTAATTTTATCAAGCAACTTATTTTATTTAGAGAAAAATAAAACTTTGAAATTTATGAAGTGACAACAAGAAAAGGATTGAAAGAGAAATGAAGAATTGTCAATTTTGAGACGTGAGCCTTCAAAATTGAACATGTAATAGTGATTGTCTCACGGGATGGAAATTTAAAAGGAACGTCAAAAATGAGACATGTCTCGTGAGACATCGTATAATAGGGGACATAGTGTGTCGCGATAAGTTAACTATTTTTTTTTTTTTTAAAGAAAAGTGTTTTGTTTATAACGAAAGCAAGCGCATTGTATTGATGTCCTTTCTGTTGCACGCTGCTTTGTGTTTTTTTTTTTGATTCAATGAAACGATAGTCAATGCCCAATGCCGGTTTTCTTTTAATGTTTACTTTTCTTGTTATGATTCCGTTTACATTTTATGTCTGTGGCGGGAAAAAAATGTTGTAAACGGGTCCGTCTCCTTGTCTTAAGCTACCTTCCCACCAGTTTCCAGCCAAATTGGTTCAACCGTCCTCGAGTTATAAAATTCGAAAGAACTTTTGAAATTGGTCAAAAAGTTTTATAAGGTTTGCGTCCCAATCACGTTCGCGTATCATCCTAAATTCGAAAGAATTTTTTAAATCGAAGTAGCTTTGAGGTTCACGTTTTCGTTCCCGTAGGAATGTAGGGATGAACTATATCTTAGTTACTGATGAATACTTGTATCATCCCAATTTTGAAAGAATTTTTGAAATCTGTCCAGTAGTATCTAGGTTTCTGTTCCCAATCTCGTTCCCAGATGAAATAAATATACAGCTGAGCCTTCCGGCCGGCGTTGCCTGGGTCCCGTGGGAATTTGAGGACGAAATTATTTATGTTAATGAGGGATAATGTGACATCTTAAAGTTCAAAGCATTTTTGAAATCGGTAATGCGGTTTTAAGGTTCCCGTTCTAGTTCCCGTTTCTGTTCCCAAGGAAATATATGGATGAAATATAATCTATGCTACTGAGGGATACTGTAGCTACGTAGAGCAGAAAGAATTTTTGAAATCTGTCCAGTAGTTTTTAAGTTGGCTTTGCCAATCCCGTTCACGTGATGGGAATATGAGGATGAATTAAAGTTTATGCAATGGGCTGAAACAACTTCCAGCAACTACATTGACCAATTTCTTTGCGATGGCAGATCGATCCGTTTGCACGAGCTTTGCTTTACGCGGAGGTGCCACATTATTATACTTACTTGAAATGCTATATCGAAGAATTTTCAAAGACGGAAGCAAGGCGATGCGGTTCCCTGGTATTCGGATGTGCTTTCTATTTCTATATGCTTCTAAACATTTTTATTAAAAATTGATTTCATACAAAAATCAAATTTATTTCTCACGATAAGTCAATTTTTTTTTTGTTTTTTTTTAAGTACAGTGTTTTGTATATAACGAAAACTACCCCTTTGCATTAATGTCGTTCCCATAGGAATATTAGGATAAAAAGTATCCTTGTCCGTCTCCTGGTCCTAAGCTCCCACCCCACCAATTTTCAGACAAATCGGTTAAGCCGTTCTTGAGTTATGGATAGTGTAACTAACACGACTTTCTTTTATATATATAGATTTTTTTTGAGTAGTAGATCTGGGCCTTGACCCGTCTTTGAATCGACCTCTGCCAGCGTAACATAGTAGACTTTGTGGTGCGATTTCTCAGCTTCAGAACCTTGAAACATAAAAAAAGGTATTTTTATCCGACTACGATTAGACACAGACTTATTGAAAGACTTTTAAAATTTAACAAAATGACAGCAATTGAAAAAAGAATAAGGATGTCGGCAGTATTTGAATCAGCATGTTTTCGAATGTGAAGGATTTATTTGAAGTATTATAAAGCAAAAAAAAAAAAAGATTTTTGAAACCGCAAAGCTAGACGACCCGCTTCAGTAATTTTTGTGCATTGATTCTTTTCTTAGGCATTAAACCCATTAATTGTCTTTTTATTTGTCGTTTTGGTTTGAAATACCAAGCAACGAAGTACATGCAAAGGCAAATTCAACTGTTAAATTATATTTACAAAGTGATAAAAGAGTATCCACTCAAACGCGACAGAAACGACATCGCATTTTCATGAAATTTTAGATGTACAACAGAAATCCTGTCAACAGCGTTTTTGCCATTCTAGCCACCTTGAATATTTCTGGATGTCGTAGTATGTTGTTCTACGGCGGCCTGCGGTGCAAAGGGCGGTCTAAATATGTTTTTTTTTTTAGAACTTGCTTGGCTCATCTTTAAAAATATAGAAGATAGTTTAGGGTGTGATTTTCGATTTATGATTCATTTTGTCTAACCTCATTGACAGCGTAATTTTTAAAGCTAGTTTAATGCTTAATTTTATTTCTAGGAATTCGACTACATAAACTTCCTCTAAAAGCATACATAAACCAAAACTACAAACATAAAACGAGAACTGAAAGAATTCTGAAGCGTTTAATCTTGGTTTTCATGTTTAGTTTTGCTACTAGTTATTGTATGAGTGTTTCTCTGCTATTTGGAAATTCGTCCATAAAGGGGTGTCCTAAGCAAATTTTATGAAATATTGAGAATATTTGTTAATTAAATGAAGGGCGGCAGCATACTAAATATATATCTTTAAAAAGCCCACACATTTTCCTCTTTGTTTTTAGTTATGGACGGTTTAATGCAAAACCCTGACAGGGGACTGTTGTTACTATTCAGGGGAATGTTTTAAGGACAAAAACGAGTATTTTAGTTTATTAAAGTAATCAAAGTATTAATTTTTCTTTATCGTTTTTAAAATACGTTATTTCTTGGAATAAATCAACAGTATTAAAACAAGCTTTACTTACTATAGTGAATTTTCTTAGAGCTCATATCATTTTTGTTAAACTTAACAAAATCAACTTCTTAGTTCGCCGGTTTTTTAAAACTAATTGTATGACACTAAGGACAGTCTTTGTAATAATAAAAAACTAAAATATGAACAAAGAAAAGTTACTACAACTAATCATTTATCACAACCATGCTATGAAATGACAGGGGACTGTTGACCAGGGGACTGTCATTTTTTCATAAATCTTATATATATAAAAGAAAGTCGTGTTAGTTACACCATTCATAACTCAAGAACGGCTGAACCGATTTGTCTGAAAATTGGTGAGGAGTGAGCTTAGGACCAGGAGACGGACATAGGATACTTTTTATTCCTATGTTAATGACATCACTGCAATGCGTTAGCTTTCGTTATATACAAAAACTGTACTTAAAAAAAAAAACATAATTAAAAATTGACATATTGTGAGAAATAAATTTGATTTTTGTATGAAATCAATATAAAACAAATACATACATATGTATGTATGTATGTATGTATGTATAAAAGCATCAGTAGAAAGCAAATCCGGATACCCAGGAACCGCATCGCCTTGCTTCTATCTTTGAAAATTCTTCCATATAGCATTCCAATTATAATAACGTGGCATCTCCGCGTAAAGCAAAGTTCGTGCAAACGGATCGATCTGCCATCGCAAAGAAATTGGTCAATGTAGTTGCTGGAGGTGTTTCAGCACATTGCATAGCATTGGAAGCCGTGAAATATACTCCTTGACCATTCTCCAGATGCACCGACAAATGCACAACAGTAGGATGACGTTCGTGAATAGGGAATGCAAATATACGCCAAATCGCTTCATTACAGTTCACATAACGACAATTTGATAGCGTGAAATTTCATCGTTAAGATTTGAGGATTGCAATCCAAAAACCGCCATATCGCTGCCTTTTGTTACATATTTGCAAATATATTTTATATCATTTAGTGAATTGCAGTACTCAACGTTGCAATGTGTCTTAAACGTTTTAGATACTTTTTATCGCTATATATTTCTATGGGAAAGGGAATGTAAACGGGAACCTAGAAACTACTGAACCGATTCCAAAAATTCTTTCGACGTAATAACACTACACCTACACTATCACCGAGTACGAGTAGAGAAACTTAAATTTATCCCCATATTCCCACGTGAACGGGATTGGGAAAGCAAACTTAGAAACTACTGGACAGATTTCAGAAATTCTTTCTGCTCTACGATGCTACATTATCCCTCAGTAGAATATAGATTATACTAGCTGTGCCCGCGACTTCGTCCGCGTGGAATAGTGACTTTCAGCAGCATTTTTAACTTTTTAGGAAATAAAACTTCTAGCTTTAAAAATAGCGGTACATATTTCCCAAAAAAAACATTCAACCCCTATTTCAACACCTTGTAGCCCTGTTAAAAATACTTTTGAGACCGTAGTTTTTGAATTCCCATTTCCGTTCCCGTGGGAATATAAGGAAAGATATATGTATAGTCTTTATCCTTCCGCATGTTCTAGACCATCTCTGTAGCTAATTTAATAAAATCTGTTTAGCAGTTTGAACGGGAGATATACGAAAAACATATCGACATAGCTACATTCGCATTTTCAATATGAGTAAAGACTCCCGTTCCCGTGGGAATATGGTGACCGTTTTCGTGGGAATATGTTGATAAGTTAAAGTTAATGTTACTCCGGGATTATGGAGCATTCCAACGGTGGAAGAATTTTTGAAATCGGTGCTGTAGTATAAGAGTCCCCGTTTACGTTCCTGCTCCCGTCGGAATATAAGGAAAAAATATATAGCCTATGTCCTTCCTCAGGTTCTGAACAATCTTTGTACAAAATTTCATTTAAATAGGTTTATTATTTTGGGCGGGAGATCGTAACATAGAACGACGGACAGACAGAGCTCCTTTCAAACTAATTATATAAGTAAGGACTCCCGTTCCCGTGGGAATATGTGGATGAATTAAAGTTAATGTTACACAGGAATAGTGTAGCATTCTAACGGTGGAAGAATTTTTGAAATCGGTGGTGTAGTGTCAAAGTTCTCGTATACGTTCCTGCTCCCGTGGGAATATAGGGAACCGTAGGAATATGGGGATGAATTTGTTTTTATGTTACTCGCGGATAGTGTAGCATTCTAACGGTGAAAGAATTTTTGAAATCGGTGTTGTAGTGTCAAAGTTCCCGTATACGTTCCTGCTCCCGTGGGAATATAGGGAACCGTAGGAATAAGGGGATGAATTAGTTTTTATGTTACTCGTGGATAGTGTAGCATTATTACGGTGAAAGAATTTTTGAAATCGGTGCTGTAGTGTCAAAGTTCCCGTATACGTTCCTGCTCCCGTGGGAATGTAGGGAACCGTAGAAATAAGGGGATGAATTAGTTTTTATGTTACTCGGGGATAGTGTAGCATTCTAACGGTGAAAGAATTTTTGAAATCGGTGCTGTAGTGTAAAAGTTCCCGTATACGTTCCTGCTCCCGTGGGAATATAGGGAAAAAATATATAGTCTATGTCTTTCCTCAGGTTCTGAACAATCTTTGTACAAAATTTCATTTAAATCGGTTTATTAGTTTGGGCGGGAGATGGTAACATAGAACGACGGATAGACAGAGCTAATTTCACACTTATTATATTAGTAAGGACTCCCGTTCCCGTAGGAATATGTGAATAAATTAAAGTTTATGTAATTCAAGGATAGTGTAGCATTCTAACGGTGGAAAAATTTTTGAAATCGGTGTTGCAGTTTCTAAGTTCCCGTATACGTTCCCGTTCCCGTGGGAATTTACGTAAAAAATATATAGCCTATGTCCTTCCTCAGGTTCTGAGCAATCTTTGTACAAAAATTCATTTTAATCTGTTCATTAGTTTGAGCGGGAGAAGGTAACATAGAAAGGTGAACAGACAGAGCTACTTTTGCATTTATAATAATAGTGAGGACCGGTTCCCGTGGGAATATTCGAATGAAATATAGCCTATGTCCGTCCTTAAGTTCAGAACAATCTTTGTACAAAATTTCATTTAAATCGATTTATTAGTTTGGGCGGGAGATGGTAACATAGAACGACGGACAGACAGAGCTTCTTTCACACTTATTATATTAGTAAGGACTCCCGTTCCCGTGGGAATATGTGGATGAATTAAAGTTTATGTTACTCTGGGATAGTGAAGCATTCTATCGGTGGAAAAATTTTTTAAATCGTTGTTGTAGTTTCTAAATTCCCGTATACGTTCCCGTTCCCGTGGGAATTTGGGGATAAAATATAAAACCTATGTCCTTCCTCAAGTCTTAGACTATATCTATTCAAATTTTATTTGAATCGGTTCAGTAGTTTGTGCGGGAGATGGTAACATAGAAAGCCGGACAGACAGAGGGACTTTCACACTTATAATATTAGTTAGGATTAGGATTTCATCCATATATTTCCATGGGAACAGAAACGGGAACTAGAACGGGAACCTTAAAACCGCATGACCGATTTCTAAAATGCTTTAAACTTTAAAATGTCACAATATCCCTCATTGACATAAATAATTTCGTCCTCAAATTCCCACTGGACCCCGTCAACTCCGACCGGAAGGCTCAGCTGTATATTTATTTTATCTGTGAACGAGATTGGGCACGTAAACCTAGATATTACTGGACACATTTCACAAATTCTTTCAGAATTGGGATGATACAAGCATCCCTCAGTAACTAAGATAATAGTTCATCCCTTTATTCCTACGGGAACGAAAACATGAACCTCAAAACTACTTCGATTTAAAAAATTCTTTCGAATTTAGGATGATACGCGAATGTGGTTGTTAACGCAAACCTTATAAAACTTTTTTACCAATTTTAAAAGTTCTTTCGAATTTTATAACTCAAGAACGGCTGAACCAATTTGGCTGAAAATTGGTTGGGAGGTAGCTTAGGACAAGGAGACGGACCCGTTTACAACATTTTTTTCCCGCCTCAGACATAAAATGTAAACGGAATGCTTAAAATCATAACAGGGAAAATAAACATTAAAAAAAACTGACATTTGACATTGACTATCGTTTCATTGAATCAAATAAACACAAAGCAGAGTGCAAAAGAGAGGACATCAATACAATAGCCGGCTTTTGTTATAAACAAAACACTTTTCCTTAAAAAAAAAAAACAAAAAATAGTTAACTTATCGCGACAGTCTAAGCATAGTCCAAATATCAGCGAGTTTATGGTTCAGCGAAGATCTTCACTCATCAACTCTTATCCCTCGACATTTACGGCGTTGCTCAGGTCTGTATTTTAAAGGTTTCCGTCCTTCTATATTCCCGTGGGAATATGCGCATAAAATATAGTTACGTATCCCTTCTTAATGTTTCATCTTAAATTCTAAAGAACTTCTGAAATTGGTCAAATAGTTTTAAGGTTCCCGTTTTCGTTTCGTCTTGCATTCGCTATGATCATAAATAAATCAAAAAGTCAATCGTTGAATGTTTTTCCCATGGTCAATTATATTTGGCAAAATTAAATCAACTGAGTCACTGCAGGCACTGTAGTGTTACTAAAAGCTTTTACTTTGTCCTTTAAAAGTTAAATTCAATTGGTTTTAAATAATAGTTTCTGAGTGATTCGGTATCAAAGCCAAAGCTTTTAAGGAAATCAATTTTTTTTCTGTAAATAAAATTTTTACTACACTTTGAATATTGAATTTTCAATGCTTTTAATGGTTCTGGGGGAAAAACTGCGAACTGAATATGAAATGTATATTTACTTTATTGAGCATTTAAAAGAATAAAGTATTTGCTATTAAAAAGATATTATTTTATGTATTTATTTATTTATTTTATTTTATATTTTATTCTATTTTTATTATTGTTAAAATATATAGAAACTCTTTGTTTAACAGGCATTTTTTGAATAAAAAAAATGACCTCAAAGTCAAAACTTTGCTGGGGAAAGATAATCTGGCAACCTTTACCTTTAATTTAAATACAGTTTTAAGGATTCTTGTTTCTACAAAAAATTAAGTCTAAAATTAGGTCTCTACCATCAGATATCGAATTTAACACAGGTCAGGGTACACCAAAGTAAGCCTTTTTTTTAAATTGTCAAAAAGTGGTGTCAAAGTTGAGAAACGTACTTTACTATAAAACAATTATTTTTCTTAGAATACGACTAAGAATCACATCCCATGTAACACGAATTACGGTACACCATGTATACCTGACACATGAACTTTTTGTTTTGGAAATCAGTTTGAAAAACTTGAGCTCCAAAAAAATATAATATTGTGTAGCTACCGTTATTTTGAAAAACGTGTTTTCTTAAATCTTAAAAAGTCAACCTTTTCAGCACTACTACCAAACGGTAAAGTTTTCAAAAGAGTTGTCTGAAATGAAAAAGTTCTTCTTTAATATTTTTTGTCGTTAACGTTCAACGACGTTTGGGAAAAAGCGTTTTTCGAATTGATGGCGATTTAAGGACAGTTACACTTACAAATTACTTAAAATCATAAATTGACTGGGTAGTGTTTTACGGCAAAAATGCAAACTGGCCCAGATAACCTTCATGTGTTTCTGATGGTGAAAAAAGGTATCATCCAATAACAATCCAATTAAAAATTCTAGGGAATCTACCAACTTCCCATTTATCAAAGAGCTTATTGGTCATTAATGGATACAAATCACACTTAGATAAGAAAATTAAATTAGCTAAGCACTTCATAAACTGTGAATCGACATCAATTTTTGAGAACCAAAAACAAAGAAAAAGAGCTTTTTACACCAAAAATTCAACAAAAAACCAAAAAACAAAAAAAACGACTACAAATATTGCGGTATATCTTAAAATAGCCTTTTTCCCTGCCAAAATCCGTAGAATTACTTTTTTTTCAATGGGGTTTCTATACCCACATCCAAATATTAAACCAGAAACTCTCCTTGGTTTTAGCCTCCTGCCATCAATAAGAGCGCCAACAAATTTCAAATCAGGACACTGATAGCTATATATTCCTTTACAAATATACTGATAGTCATACACCTCCAAAAAAATCGTCTCTTAGACTAACAGGGAAGTCATAACTTTTCTAAAAAAAATATCTGCCTCGTTCGAAAACAACTGAAAGGAATAAAGACAATCGACGAAATAATAATTAGTTGACGCATTTTAGACTACAAGTTTAACATGCCGATAAGTTAAATCAATCAGTCCTTTTCAAAATTGAGCATTATTCTGATAAGAAATTGGTAGTTGTTAGTATAAAAGCGAACCCATGTTGCAGAAGTTGGCATTAGAACAAAAGTTTACAGCCTAGCAGTTGGTTTTTTGTGTCTGATCTTTTGTCTAATCAAAATGAAAGTCTTTAGTGTTTTATTTCTTTTGGTGCCACCTTCGCTGTTGGGGCTTATACATCGAATGCCACCTATGGCTACGTAGACGACTACACTGGTGTGATTTCAAAACAGAACGTCGTAGTCTTTCCACGTATCGGACAACTTATAACCCAAGACATTTATTTTTCCAATAATGTAAGTCAAAAATTTGATTTTTTTTTCGGGTTGGGGGCGAAATCCTGACTCCCAAAATCCCGATTCCCAAAATCCCGACTCCCAAAATCCCGACTCCCAAAATCCCGAATCCCAAAATCCCGACTCCCAAAATCCCGACCCCCAAAATCCTGAAAAGTACTATAATTTACACTACTTTATGTTTTCCATATGATTTTATTATATCGAACGATGAGAATCAAGAAGAACTAAGTTTTAGTACCTTTTTCATAAAATAAGACCGCACTGGTGGCAATTTTCTAGTACTTTTTAGCATAGTCCTTCAAAACGATGAGAAGCAACAGATAGCGTACAAATTTTTTTTAAGAAAATGTAGGAAATGACTTGCGGCACTTTGAAATTCTATTGTAAGCGCTCTACTCGCTCAAATCGCATGGGAATGGTTGGAAATGATAGATAAAACCTTCAAGAATTTAATTTTGAAAAAAAAAATAATATATAAAAAAAATGCAAAATTTGTATGGACTTTTCTGAGCTGAAAAAACTTTTTTGTTTTTCGACTTTTTTCGGCCGGAGAGCGTTTAAACGCTTCGAAATGGCAATCGAGCAGTGTGCAGCAAAATTCCAAAAAAAAGTTCTTGAAGATATTATCTATCATTTCTAACTATTCCCATGCGATTTGAGCGTCTAGAACGCTTACAATAGCATTTCAAAGTGGCCCAAGTCACGTCCTGCATTTTCTTAAATATTTTTAAAGAAATATATGATTTTTGTTAATTTTACATGCTCTCCAAAAAAAACGCTCCCTGCCAATCAATAAGCTAAAAAATATATTATATTTCTCAATTATTTCTTAAAATTGATTAAAAAAAATTATTTTTTCCAAACGCTCCCTGCCTGTTGGAAGCTATTTCTCAAAACGCTGCCTGTCATGTTAGTAAGCTAGTCCTTTACCGCCTTCCATCAATTCATATCAAAATCCCAATCTGAAAAGTATTCAATACTACTCTTAACAAGCTTAAAAGTACTATCTGGCAACTGAAAAGGAGCAAACACAAAAATCCCGACTGTATCAGAAATAAAAAGTCGGGATTTTGTGCACCTGCATTTTCGGCGAAAATTCTTCTAAGTTGTGTCGGGATTTTGTCGGTCGGGATTTTAAAAGTCGGGATTTTGTCCCTTTCCCAGAAAAACCCCGCTTAATTGAAATGAAAACGCAATAAAGCGATTTTTTTTACGACTTTGGCAAGAAAGTCAAGATCCTTTTTAATGAAAATCAAAATTTTATTGAACGGAAAATTAACATTTAATGGTAAGACATAAAAAAGAACAAAACAATTTCAGCCTAGGAATGATTGAAAAGGAACAATTTTTCATAATGTACACAACACATAAATTATGAATTGGTACATAATCCGTGCGTATATCTTTAGCAAGCGTACAAGAGGGAATTAGTCAGATTTGCTATTTATTTGGCTAGAACATTATATCATGGTAAGAATCTGTAATTTTCACCTGCATTGTTTCCTTACACATTTTCAAGATTTTAATTTGCAGTCGCTAAACTCTGATGTTTCAGCAAACAATAGGCTCGTTCGTTGAACTTTACCCAGGGTTGACCCAAGTTTTCTTGACAATCTTATGAGTTGTCAAAAAAACCTGGGTTTTCCAATTCTCAAAAAACGCAAAGCCACAAAATCACCACACATCCCTGTCATTTGAATAAAAATACATGCCATTTGACAGCCCTCAACTCGCCACAGCAAAAACCTAGCGTGAGTTGAGGGAAAACCCCGGGTCAACCCCAGGGCTAAAAAACACTCAATTTGACATTCAGGGCGACCTTAAGTTTATCAAAAAAACGGTTTGTGGCGACCCCAGGGTTTTAACGAACAAACCTAATAATAAATAGGTGTGTTTCTTTACTGAAAATTCGCACGAAATGCACCGAAATTCGGTGAAAGTCAGTCTAATCCTGTTCCAGCACAGCGATTTTTCGTAGCAGTGCACAAAAGAGAGTGCTCACGAAAGAGTAAAAAATCTCACAACGATTTAAGTCATGTCAATTTGACTATTAACTTGTAGGCGCGCAACAATGCGACCAATTCATCATCAATCATTTAAGGTGTAAGCAAAAAGTGACTTCAATGATTTGGTTTTTTTCGTTCAATTAACCGGGCAATTTTGCTTCAAATTGAAAAAAGAGTTTTGATTTTTGGACCATTTAACCGGGAAACGCAATTAAGCGGAATGCATTTAAACGGTTTTATGTATATTTCTTATGTGATCTTTTTTTTGCCTAGGATGCAGGTCATTTAAACGGGTAACGCAACTAAGCGGGGGGTATTTATCCGGGGATTACTGTACCTGGAACCTTTCTGAAACCGTTGATTGGCTAGTGTAAGTGGAAGCTGACTGACAGACTAATGAAGACCGCAGTCTCAACACCTAAGCCGAAGACGGAGAACACTTAAATACATGTTTAGACATGATCAAACATGTTTAGACATGATCAAACATGTTTAGACATGATCAAACACGTTTGGACATGATCAAACACGTTTAGACATGACCAAACATGTTTAGACATGAACAAACATGTTTAGACATGATCAAACATGTTTAGACATGATAACATGTTTAGACATGATAACATTTTTGAGCCGGGCTTAAATGGAAATTGCTTATAAATATACATGATTATGCCTCCACTAACTACTATGTATATACTCACTACTATCTTAAAATTCTAATAACATCTTACATCTTATCACCAAAAGCTCTGATTTGTATATTGTCTTCCAAATAAAATTCCACAGTCAACACATTCGAGGAGAAGCTTCACAAATTATTTTTTGTTAGAATAATTTAACTTAATCGATTTACACATTTAGTAAGTACTTATTATATATATTAAACAGATTTAAAGAAACTGCATTAAATATTTTCAATCATTTCATTGGAGAAGAAAAGAAAACACAACACTGATCGATTATTCACTGAGCAATTGAAATAATTTTCGCACGTACAGACATGATTTTCTTCAAAATATTCCCACCGAAAAACACATTTTACTACAATGAAATCGTTGGGATGAATGGCGCGGAATTGATGACAGCAACTTATTAGCAGTGCCAAAAAGTATGCAATCGATAATACGTTTAACACGGAAGTGTAACGCTTTCATGTTTGCAAGTCGCATAAGAAGTTTCACTTCAAAAACAGGATGTCAAAATAACCTGTAGTTTTTGAGAAAACCAAAAATAACCAAAACTACTTTTTTCTGAGAAAAACCTTTTCTTTTAGTTTTTATGTTATTGGATATAAAAGAAAGGATTAACTTTATCTTTTTTTTTATTATTATTCTTCAAAACATACAATAAAGTGACAAAGTACTCAATTAACCACATTTCACACATTTTTTCATTGAGAACACCTGCGTGAAAGCATTGAATTGACATTGATCTGCCAACTTGTTTTTATTGCGGTGGGGTCGGTTTGGTGAACGAGGTCTACCTGTTGAGTTCAAGAACAAAACGTCGCGTAATTTTGTACACTAAAATAAAAATATGTCTTACCTAAGGACATATAAAATGCAAGAATGTTTTGTTGAACAAATTAATTCTAATTTGAATGTCAAGTCGTCATATGTTGACGATGTCAAATTACTCTCAGGCCGAATTAACTATTATGCATTACTGCTACGGTATGGCTCATGGTCGAGGTCGAGAAGCGCAAAGACTCTACGCTGAATTGTATCCCAATAAAAGGCATCCCAGTCATACGATATTTTCAAGAATTCATCAACGTCTTCGAGATCGTGGACTACTGGAGCAACGAGGGCGAGACAGTGCATCTTCCGCAGACGTGCACACAGAGGAAAGAATTTTGGGATTGGTCCGACGAAATCCCTCCATTAGCACAAGGAGGATAGCTACAGTGCTTCATTTGCCCCAAATTAGAGTATGGGGAGTGATTCATACCGACAAGTTGCACCCGTACCACACTACACCAGTTCAGGAGCTAACTGCCAACGACAAGATATTAAGAGCTGCATTTTGCCGAACATTTTTGCTAAGATATGAAACTGACCACAATTACTTTCGAAGGATATTCTGCACGGATGAAGCTCAATTTACCAGAGACGGAGTAACAAATTTCCACAATTTACATCACTGGAGTAGCATAACAAGAAACAAACCAAATCTCAACACCGCTTTAGCTGTAATGTTGGGCTTGGTATTGTTGGACAAACAGTTATTGGACCCCAGAATCCTATCTGCAGTTACTACGAGACCTTCTGCCCGATTTGATTGCCTACGTTCCATTGGCCATAGCAGGCAATTTAATATACCAGCAAGTGGAGCACCCTACAGCCGCATTGTAAGGAACTGGCTTGATGATCATTTTAGTGACCGTTTTGGATTGGAAGAAGAGGTCCCACAGAATGGCCACTTAGATCACCAGATATAATTCCGTTAGATTTTTATGCTTGGGGATTCATGAAGGGCTTTTTTTACGAAAAGAAATAGAATCTTTGGCTGAACTGAAACAGCGGATTGAAACGGCTGCAGTCAAATTACAGGAAAATTTATCAGGTATAAATTTATGTGCAGAAATATTTCGTCTTCGCCTTCTTCAAAATGGGGATCATATTGAGAATTTTTTATAAGAAGCTTTAGATAAAAATATTATAATAAATAGTAACTTAGTATTTTTATCTGAATATGAAAGTATTTCAATTGATTCAAGATTAAGGCTCTCTTATTTTGCAATTGCATTTTTCTTCCACTGGCTAGGTAGCGCGTGATGTTGCATGATTAAAAAAACAATCACAAGCCAATTATAACCCTAAGTTCTCACGCAGGTGTTCTCAATAAAAAAAGTAAAGAGAAAATTCATCCTTTATTTCGTAAATTCACTTAAGAATCCAGTAACGAAAAAAAAGCTTAAAAATTGAAAAAAGTCGTTTTAGTAATTTTTGGTTTTCTCAAAAACTACAGATTATTTTGACATCCGGTTTTTTGTGTTTAATCAAAAATAAATAAAAGCATTGAAAATAAGCCAGAAAAATACTACCTGATAAAGTAAAATTTAAAAAAAAAAAAATGGTTTGAAAAAAAAAAATGTTTTTTTTTTTAAATTTGAACTTTGAAAATTAATATTTCAAAAACTATTCATTTCAACAACTTATTTTAAAATTTGAATTAATGTATAGGTTTTTGGCTTTTTAAAATGTTATAGCACGACTCTGTAGGTATTACTGTTATTTTTAAATAATTTTTTTCCGTTTTAAGTGATTTTTTTCTTAAATTACCCCTCCCTCCTAAACGGGGGAAAATGGAGCCTCTCCCCCTCCCATACGATTTTTTGCTTGTCTAGGTCCAACCTACACACCCCATCTTTTTGTCACACCTTATGTAAATCACCCAGTATAATGTGACAACTTCACTACTTTTCACGATGTTTTTAGATTTTTTTTTGCTCATAACTCAAACTCACTCTAAAAAATTAAGGACTTTTATTTAGGGCTAAGATGGAGGTGAAACTATCAAAAAGACAAAATCCTCACTGCTGTTAAGGCTAATTGGAAAAAAATCTAATTATGTAGCCAACTAACAAACAGTTTGCAGTTCTGAATTTATGATAAAGCCTAAAACAGTTTGCACAACTAATAGAACACATATCAAAGTGGAGTAAGTCACCACAGCTTATTTGTTTTAACGCTGGCGCTGTCACTTGGTTAGAAAAAAAAAAAGAAAAAGAAAAGAAAAACTGAAATTTATCACTGAATCCTGTCGAATTAGTTTCAATTTTACAAAATCTATTATTTGTTTTTAAATCTAGTAAAAAAGATGGCAACTGCCATCGAAACGTTGGGACATCAATTTGAAATAAATTTCGTTTGTTTACCAATTTTGCAACCAAAAAAGCCGATGACAATGATAATTTTTTCCAAACAACTAAAACTTATCACGACAGATTAACGTTATCTATATTCTTTTAGATTGAAGACATTAGCTACATATTTTTCAGTTGAACAAGTCAAAGACCTTCAGACGTTTCACTTAAATCTAAAATCAAGGGAACTGAGTTCATTGCCACTGAACAAATTGTTTGATAAGTTGCATTTTCATTTAGCCATACACGAATCCTGTTGTGAGTTAAACTTTTTCAAGTGCTATCGACTTATAAGTACATAGCTAAACTACAGTTCTTATCGAACATTGTTAGAGCTTTGATGTTGCATAATGCAATTATACGCAAAAAGAATGAAATAACAGATGTAAGCTTTGGAGCAGCTATGACTCATGAGGAAATTAAAAGAAGCCTGTCGAATAGTCAGTCAACATTCTCCAAGACGGATCAACGTTTCACTCAATTTGTCATTGAAGAAGCCTTTGGATTCTATCGTTGATTTCCTTTCCCTAGCCAGAGCACACATATGTAGCAGCTTTGACAAAGATTCTCTGCCTTATAAAAAACAGTCCTCTTCCGTCTGTGGCTGAGTTCTGAGTGATGTTTCCTTTTTTTTTTTTATTACTTTGGAATTCTTTATCTCTTCAATGGAATTTTAACGGAAGTAAGCGAAAATAAAGCACAAAAAGAAACTGAAAAAAAAAACGACTATCTGAATGGATATTAATTATCTTCCCGGAAAGGATTCTCTGTGGGAAATCCTTTTATTTGTAAATCTTTATTTTATATCTTGTGCATCTCGGGTTGCTGTGTCGTAACCGTTTGTTGAAATTAGCGATAATTAAAAGATTTTCTTTTTGGTCGGATAATATAAGGAGCTGTTGAGCTGGATGAACGATGTGTCAACCGTCTCAACAACTGACGGAAGAGTGCTGCCAAATCATGTTTAACGATAGTGCCGTCAGCCTTTTCCACAGTAAAAATATTTCAACAAATAATTCCAAAAATACAAATTTTAATATTATTGCATATAATGTGTCAGGGTTAGGAAATAAGTTTATTTTTAAAAGTTTTTTTGATAAAATTAGAGAAAACGATATTTTTTTATTATTTGAAACCTTCGTCGAAAACAACACAGAGCTTTACGAGAATTTCTTCCCAGAATATGTTTTGAAATGGATTCCAGCTACGAGATCTCATGGTTTTGGAAGAGCAAGTGAAGGTTGCCTATTTGGAATCAAAAAATCGTTTAACAAAGATACAAGAAGTCGCTTCATAACAGAATTTAACAGGATTGTGGTTGAAATCACCATTTTCAATGAAACATTTTATATAGTTCCGGTTTACATCAATTGTAATAAGTGGAGAAATGATTTTACAAGCTTATATGATTTTCTCTTGGAAGTAGGACAGGAAAACATCATGGTCATCGGAGACTGCAACGCCAGGGTAGGAAGTTCACAGCTACTACAGATTGAGTCAAACTTCACCACGTCTTCCTTTGGAACACTCAGGTCAGCTTTGGACTTGCATTTAGATAGTAACGGGAAAAGATTCATTGAAATGTGTGAAACAGTTGGCCTAACAATGTTGAACGGCAGATCCGAAAGCGATAAAGAAGGTCACTTTACATTTATAAGGGGAATGTCTTGTTCTACTATAGATTACTGCCTTATTCGAGGTAAATGGTTTGAATGTGTGAATGATTTTAAAGTGGAAGAATTGATTTACTCTGACCATTTACCACTCCTAGTAAAATGCAGTCTAAGAGGAAACACAACGAACGCCCAAGAACATTTGAAGTTACTTCCGCAACTGCAGTGGAAAAAATCGTGTATGAACGCTTATCAAATAAGGCTTGATCAGGAGTTGGAAGCTGCAAATGACGACGTGTTCAATTCACCTCAGGGAATAGACACCTTAGTGTCGTGTATAACACATGCGTCACAACCCTTTCAAGCAGGTCACTCGCTTTTAAAGAAAGAACCATGGTTTGATGCTGACTGTGAGAAAGCAAGGAAAAAATCTTTCAGATTACTGAGTCTTCTTAGAACAACGAACTCAAACATTGCGAAAATGATGTATCAAGAAGCAAATAAGGCGTTCAAAAGTACCTGTAAACTAAAACAAAAAGAATACTCCTATCACCTGATGGAGGCATTTTCAGAAGTAAGAGACAGTCGTTCATTTTGGAAACTAGCGCGTTTGCTAAATGGTATCTCTTTTGGAAAGAAAACCAAAATAAACACGAATTTGCTTGCCGAGCATTTCAAACATCAGCTATGTATCCCAGAAAGCCAAACCAGAATTCTGCATGCTAGCCCGCTTGTGGAAAATGATTTGCTCGACCGTTCAATTTCAATACAAGAAGTAATGATGGTGCTCCACAGATGTAACCTCAAAAAAGCCCCAGGGGACGATCGAATCCCGTATGAATTTTATAAGTACGCATCGGAAAGTTTTTTAAATAAGCTTACAGAGGCCTATAACTATATTTATAATAGTGGAGCAGTCCCATTAAGCTTTAGAAAAAATATAATCTTCCCCCTTTTTAAGAAAGGCGATGAAAACGACCCAAGGAACTACCGAGGTATTTCTTTCCTGAACTCTGTGATGAAAATCTACACTGGAATTATATTGGACAGGCTGACAGTCTGGGTACAACAAAACAACCTCCTCAGTGAATTCCAAGCTGGTTTTCGGAAGGGATATTCAACTGTTGACAACATCTTTTCTCTCACTTGCATTGCTAGATCGTTCCTGGACAAGGGAAAGAAATTATACGCTTTTTTTATAGATTTCAAAGCCGCCTTCGATTCAATCGACAGATGTGCTCTCTTCTACAAGCTAAGTTGCTTAGGCTTATCGTCCAAGATGCTCAACACACTGCAAATGATGTATGAAAATAATCTGACTATGGTTTGGGATGGAGTCGAGTCCTCAGAATGGTTTCAGACGACAAGTGGGGTAAAGCAAGGCTGTCTTCTGAGCCCACTCCTCTTTTCACTGTTCTTAGATGACCTTACGGCAGCTCTACCAGGTGGTATTCTTTTTGCTGGTGTAACAATTAAAGCATTAATGTATGCAGATGACATCGTCATATTCGCCGAGACTCCAAACATGATGCAGATTATGATAAACAAATTGCAACAATACTGCCGTCTATGGAGTCTTACGGTCAACACAAGTAAATCTAAAGTAATGGTGTTCCGAAACGGCACAGGACGATATGCAAGAGAAGAGAAATGGACATGGGGAAATGCAGACCTCGAGTTGGTGAGAGAATACAGATATCTTGGAGTCATCATAACACCTCAGCTCTCTTTCAAAAAACATCTCCAGGAGAAACTAGTGGAAGCAAAAAAAGCCATCAACTGTAACTGGGCAGGAGTCCTTGGAAAAAAACATATAGCTCCAAGCGCTAAATATAAGCTCTTTGAAGCTGTGATGAGGTCTGTGATGTGCTATGCTGGTCAGGTATGGGGTTATCTGCAGTATGATGAAGTGGAAAAACTGCTGAGATATTTTATCAAAAGGATGTTCTGGTTACCAGAAAATACTCCCACATATATGCTACACTTAGAGACCGGTATATCACCACTCTACATTTTTACACTTAAATTACACTTAAGCTATGTGAAGAAAACGATGGCTCTACCAAACCACAGGCTACCCAAAATCATTGCAAACTACCTGCTGCAACGAAAATCCCAGTTCTTCGCGGAGTGGTCACTACTGGAACGACAACATGGCATCGAGTTGATGGAAAGAAACAACGAAGTATGGAATGATGCTATACCTGCACTTTTGGGGAGAGTTGAAGACAGTATATTCGCCAATTTCACGGAAGCAGCGCAGCGGAGCGAGACGCGTAATATGTATAGGGTCCTTCAACACAACCTTGGTGCAAGTAACTATTTCAACGACCGATACTCTCTTAATACGATATCTCTAATTTTCAAAACCAGAGGAGAGTTACTACGTTTAAATTACCAGCCATATGGACCTGAAGGAAACACGGAATGCACTTTATGTAATCATCGTGCCACAGAAAATGTTTTTCACTTCTTAACAACATGCCCCATCCTGCAGACAATACGACATGCGCATTGGGGAAAAAATTACTTAACTATCGATGAAGCGAAAGAAGTTCTAAATGGTCAAGATTGGATGATTTTAGCCAGTTATGTTAAATCTGCATTTGAATATCGAAATCAAATTTTAAACGAAGCTTTTTAAAACAAAAAACAAAAAAAAAAACAAAAAAAACTATGAATTATGTAAAATAACTTTTAGATTTATACAATTAATCTTATAAATACTCTTTTTTTCTGGCTGACGGCAAAAGCCAACGCTATATTAGTGAAATTGTAAACATGTTTATAAATCAATTCCATTTTTTGATTAAATAAAAATCACAATACTACTAAAAAAAACTACTACTACTATAAGGAGCTGTTCGTGGGAAGGGCTTTTTGTTTGAATAGAAAGATAGTCGATGAGAAGCATAAGGCAACAGGAAATGGTAAAAAGTTAATTAATTAGAGTAAGGTTAAGATCATCATCAGGTTAACGAGAATAAGCAAAAAAAAAAACCCTTGAACAGAGTTTCTTTTCAAACAAAAACTCAATGCTGTTCGGTTGGATGCTGTTTTGTTTTTTTGTATTTTAAAGAACTTAAATTTTTCGTTGTCGAACGAAGCATTAAAACCAACTAGTAAAAAAACTACATAAGTAAAAAGATCGACTTTCGAAAATAATTTTATGGAATCTTATCAACCCATTAAAACCTTACTATTTCTCAGCCATCGATTGCAACATTCAATAATGTAGCTTCAGATTCAGATCAGGGTTAGAGATAACTGGGTTAAATGTGGAGAAGTTTCTTGAGAGTAAGGAATTTAATGAATGGATAGAATGGTCAGCTGTGGTAGAAATTTAGAGAAATCTCATTAAAGAAATAGTAGCACTGATAAAAATACTAAACTCTTACTTTCACTAATGACCCTTCTTAAGTTGAAACTAAGTGAAGAAGTGGTAAAAGCGCAGAGGTTCAACGAATTTAGATTTCTTTTTTTTTCCACCGCACACCATGATAGCTTTTTTGTATGATACTAATGTAGATAGCATGTAGTTACTTTTTCAAATTTTTAAGGGATCATCTCAATCTGACATTTTAAAAAATCGTTTTTAAGTATACACGGTTAGAAACATGATGTTCAGTTCTTAAATCGAAATTCGGACTCTTTTCGTCACTACAGCTTTTGTTAGAGAAAGTAGACGGAACGACACATCAGCCGCGTCCGTCCGGTCATTCAACCGTTATTCCTTTTACTATGCGCCTACCAGCGCGGGACCTTTTATCGGAGGCATTCAGTTTTTTAAATTCGTTAAAGGTATAGAACTGGTGGCCTCCCACCAAACATTTCAGTTTATTTTCGACATCCACTTTGGATGGACTTCAAAGCTTAAACGCGTTTTTTCGGAATGGTGATTTTCAAAACTGTGTCCGCTGCCGAGGGAAAAGTTTTCAAGCTATCGATTTCAAGTTTTAACAGAACATTCTCTTTGTGATCCAAAATCGTCCTATGGAAGCTCCAAAATAAATAAACTTAATATTTTTTTCTCTCTTAAAACTGCCGAAAAAAATACACAATTCACTACTTTTTATTCAAATCGCCGCCATTTCTTAAAAAGGAATCCACAGGACTATAGTGGCTTTCCTACAGATAAATAATCTCTTTGAAGTTTTAATTTCAGATCAATTGATCAATTGAGCCCGGAAAAGTGGACACCGATTAGAACTCTTTTTTTTTTTTTTTAAACAATAATAAAAAACTACAAAATTACCGCAACAAAAATCATTTTGTGTTCTACATCTCTGTTTTAATTTAAATAAAAAGAAACCTAGACCTAGATAGAAAATTTGAGAACAATCAATATGGTCTGTTAATATGTCGCGAATAAACATAATTGCAGTGAACTTCCTTCGATAGTTTAGAGGCAGAATACCGAGTAATTGACATCTTGTTTCATAAGAAGGAATATCTATGACCCAATTAAGTCTTTTCACAACAATTCTCGCAAATCGTTTTTGGATTTTTTCAATTCGGAATGAATGAACGGCACATGATGGATCCCAAATTGTGTTGCAGTACTCCAGATTAGACCTCACAAAGGCAAAATATAGACATTCTAAAGTTTATGGATCGGAAAACTCTTTGGAGTTACGCAATATAAAACCTAACATTGAATTTCTTTTAGCAAAGAAAAAATCTATGTGTCGTATAAAGTTCCGCTTCTCGTCAAAAATTACAATAAGATCTTTCTTAAAATGTATCACAGACAGTTCTTTCTGATCAGTTTTATAAGTAAAATAAACTGGCGATCGGTTTAGACCAAATGTTAAACTTTGACATTTAGAAATGTTAAGATTAAGAGAGTTTGTTGTATACCACCTTGAAAATTTATCAAGATCTTCTTGTAAAAGCAAGGAATCAATTTCAGATTTTATGCAACGAAACACTTTCAAATCGTCCGCATACATTAAGAACTCTGAATTTAAAAATATTTCTGGAATGTCGTTGACAAAAAGCAAAAAAAGAAGGGGACCGAGGTGGCTTCCTTTTGGAACACCCGAAGTAACATATACCGGTGTAGAAAGAACATTGCTTATACGAACGTACTGAATACGATCCCTTAAGTACGAATTGATCCAGTTTAAGAAGTTCGATTAAAAACCAACTTTGTTTATCTTCTTCAGTAATACGTCTTGATTTACTCGATCGAAAGCTTTGGAAAAGTCGCCCTGAGAGCCATTCTCAAGTCCATTTAAAACTAAATTACCAAAAAATTGTAAGGTTAGTGGTAGTAGATCTATCAGCCACGAACCCATGTTGATAAGGAGAAATTATTCCTTTAAGAGAAGGAATAAGTCTTTCATAGACCAGCTTTTCAAAAATTTTAGGAACTGTAGATAGTTTGCAAATTGGACGGTAATTTGAAACCAATTACCTGCTTCCCGATTTAAAGATGGGTGTGATTGTTGATCGCTTCCATATTTGGAGAAACCCACCACTTACTAGCGAGCGATTAAAAATTATTTACATAATTGTAAAATTATTGGAGGAATTCCATCTATATCTGAGCGTTTGTCAGTCTTAAGCTGTGACAATGTTAATTCAATTTCGGAGGTAGAAAGACTTAAATTACCAATATTCAGAGTGCTTTCCGAAGTATTTATGTTGGTAACATAAGATATGGCTGAAGAATCATTTAGATAAACGGACTGGAAATGCTTGGCGAACAGATTAGAAAACAAGTGAGCGATCAGAAGATGTAGTGCCATCATGACGCATACGATTGGGAATACCATTTGAATTTTTCTTGTCATTTATAAATTTCCAAAAGCTTTAACTATTTGAGTTTAGCTTATTCTCGACAGAAAACAGATATGAATTATATAGAAATTTATTCAAATTATCGATTTCCTTTTGCAGCACTCGATATTGATTAAACAGTTCACGATCATTATTTGACCTACGAAATTGCTTATATACCTTGTTTTTCTTATTATTTAGATAGATTATTCTTTTATTAAACCAAACGGGTTTCTTGGCATCAATCGTCTTAATTTTTTAGTATTAAAGTCAATAGCACTTTTAACAACATTTAAAAGCGAATTGTATATTCATTAAAACTTTTTCTTAAAAACAGCGCTTGCCAATTAGTACCACTGAAGAAATCTAAAATTGCACTTAAATTAACTTCCGCAAAATTGTAAATCAAATCAGAATCAGAAGTTACATGTTCATAATAATTGAGAAATTCTAGATGTAAGCTAAATGCAACATAATGTATTGTATTAGAAAAAAGAGGAACTATTGAATTACTAATACCAACACACAATTCAGCATCAACAAAAACTAGATACAGCACATTATTAAAAGAATTTTGAAAATGATTATTCTGTTTGAGGTTAAATTGTGCGAAGGTATGGATAACTTCACAATCATGATTAAACAAAACATTAAATGGGATTAAAATTTTTTCATCTTGTTCATAAATCCACTAACCATAAAAAAAATTAATCGCAAAAATCAGTGATTTTTCTGGAGGTCACACTGAAATAATTCCTTAACATCACACTGGTTCATATACATTATAGCTCCTAGCTTCTTTTCCTTTTAATAGTGTAAAATTAGTTTAAGAGTAATGTCTGATGGAGAAGGCTTGTTTATATCTCAAATTATGTTTTTTTTTTTCAAAATGATAGTTTCAAACAACTAGCTGACTTTCATGACATACCTATAAGTATTTCGTTGGAAATGCGGATAGCCCAGTCAAATCGGAATGAAAGATAATAAGCTGAAAATTGGCATAGACCTTTGTTTTGTCGTTCTTAATGTTGTCTCAAAAGTCACAAGTTCAATCGTGTCCGCGTCACGTATTCGTCAAGATTATTCGTTAGTTTGAAATTGTATCTTCGCAACGACGCGACGGACGTACGGTTTTAAGAGCTATGGCTGATTTGTGTTTTATATGTGATAACTGATAAGTCACTTTCAGAAGGTGTTCCTGTGAATGTTGTACGTGGTTTACAAACTTTAAAAACTGCAAGTATTGAAAGAAATGATGGACATATAGACTATTTAAATACTTTAAGTGCTGTGAATGTACATTCCGAGTGTCCAAAAGTGTACACTAGTAAAAATGCTATTGTTGCATCGAAACGACGCGACGACGGCGACGCACAGAAGAGGGTGAACCTTCAACGTCAAGTGCACCTCGTAAAAAAAGAAACGAAGTGTTTGATTTCAAAAAATTGTGCTTATTTTGTGGCCAAGAAGCTAATGAAGTAGCGGAAAGAAAAAAAAAGGAGAAGTATAGACGGACAATAAATAATGTAAGCACTCTAGCGTTTAAAGAGAACGTTATTAAAAAAGCAGAAGAACGCAAAGATTCCTTAGGAGAATTAGTAAAGGAACGTATACTTTACGAGTATGATTTGATCGCTGCTGAATCAAAGTAACATACTATTTGCTATGCCAACTTTTTAACTCGAGTACCATCTGCTGATAAGAAGCCGCACCAAGATGATCAAGTCACTCAAGCAATGACGGAGATTTTTTGTTATATAAAAAATAATGAAGATTCTCAATTTACGTTGAAAGAACTTAAAGATGTCCTTACGGAGTACATACCCGAAGATAAGACGATTATTACAAAACTACAACAAGTGTATTTAACTGACATAATAATTAAAAAAAAAAATAGGAGCATTTACAATTATATCTTTCAGGTTAGTGTACTATCAAAAGCTTGGTACGAACATAAAAAAAATACCCCTGCAGAAGAACGTTTACGTATTGTAGAAGCTGCTGCGGCAATTATTAAGGAAGGTATTAGATCATCTGTAGTCGAAACTAAGACGTATCCACCTCCAAATAAAATGCTAGATGGTATCAATGAAGAAATACCAAAAACATTATTACATTTTTTAGAAGAAATTATATTAAAGAATAGAAAAGGACAAGTAGATCATTTATAAATGAAATGCACATCTATCAGTCACGCAATAATGTCTTCGATACGAGAACGATCATTTTCATCACAGCTACTATTAGGCCTTTCTGTATTTCTTCATAGATGATATGGATCTAAGAAATTATTGGATGTTTTATCAACTTTGGGATTTGCTGCTCCATATAGTAGTGCTGTACAGTATGAAGTTTCAGCAGTTTACCATCCACAGCCTCGTATTTTACCATCAGAGTCAGGTACATTGGTGCAATATATTGGAGACAATGCAGATATTAATGTCAGTACTCTTGACGGTAATAATACTCTTCACGTTATTGGAATGATAAAAATAGTTACTCCGAAAGATGCTGTAATTTATGATGATCGTATAAGAAAATGTACAACTAAACCAAGTGCAAAAGAGTTGGTAGCAATATCACATGTATCTCTTTTAGCATATGAAAAGCCAGTTGTAACAGGTAGCTTGTTGTGGCCACTGCAATGGACAAGCTTGCCTGAACGCTGCACAATATCAAAGTAATCCCGATGAAGAAAACGCATACGATCCTGAAATTCTGGAGGGTTTGGAGATGTATATGACCGATAATGAGGATGATGACGATGAATTGAACGTTTTCGAGCGATAACAAGAAGACGACGAAGAAGATGAAGATAACTAGCTTCTATTCACAATTATATTATAATTCAAACCAATAAAAATTCTTATAATATTTAAACTGACATTTCAACAAATGTATAGTATGGCATATTCAATGATAAATAAAGATATGCCTAAAATATATCCCCTTATTGTCTTTTTAACTGAAAATATATATTCCAGAATTAATAATATACTATAGTTGAATAGTAAAATATAAATAATTAAGTTACTGATTTTAATAAAATATCAACAATTAATAATTAGTACATAAATACTGGCCATTGTTTAATAATTATAATAAATTAATAAATAATAGACTTTATACAACGTACTGATAACCGTAAGTCACGCTTGACCTTGAATTAGGCCATATATGACTGTACGCTCCGCACTCTTCGCGGTTTACCGCAATAACGGTTGATCGTATGAAAAAACAGTAAAGGCAAAAGTTGTAGGAAATTTTATATTCTACAACTTTTATTGAGGTGCAAATCTCATTCGAGCAATAGAAATGGAAATATTTACGAAAAACCGTTTTTTGTGACCTTTGACCTTCAATATCTTTAGACGCGGACACGATTGAACTTGTGACTTTTGAGTCAACATTAAGAACGACAAAACAAAGGTCTATGCCAATTTTCAGCTTATTATCTTTCATTCCGAGGTTGACCCTTATTTTTACCTAATTTGACTGGGGTAGGAACAAATTGACAACGCTGGCGAAGTCACATAATAATATGTCAAATGCATTTTTATTTAAGATCTCTTTATAAAAATAAAATGAAATAGCGTATGGAACTTTATTCCGAACAGGAAGCATGGCAGATTGCGTTGAATCAAGCCTAGGTTTAGGTACCGCACCTAACATCTTCGCAATTTCCGAACATTCAAGCTTGGCAGATTGCGTTGAATCAAGCCTAGGTTTAGGTACCGCACCTAACATCTTCGCAATTTTCTCCGCATTTCGCTTCACTTTGTGGTTTGGGAAGGTAGGGATATTGGGATCCCTTTCGTTGTCCGTTCCACTGTTAGACACAGTTTCACCTTCAACTTGGGAGGTAGGGGGATTGGAAACCCTTTCGTTTTCAGTTCCAATGTTAGTCACACCCGTTCGTTGTTTGTCCCACTCTAAGTCACAGTTTCGCCTGCAACTTGGGGGAGGGAAGGAGTGTTTCCGGAGCTCGAAGGAGGTTCTCCCCTTTCAGCCACGGAGCCGATGGTCTCGGCACCCGTACCGTCCGAGTTGGTCGACCTCGAGTCCTTTGACATTGGACGGGATGAGGAAGGAGGTTGGAGCAGTGGAGTTTTTGGTGAGGGTGGCCCCTTTGTCAACTGTTCGCGTTAGAACCGAAAGTCTCGACCCCTCTACTTGCAGCAATGGTCTTCTCCGGGGTCCCTTCTATGCGGGCAGTATGAGTGGAAGTATTGCAGAGAGTCACTGCAACCCTTCCACTGATTTGGGCATCCTCCTTAGGAGGGGCGTTAGAACCAAAGGGTTCTCCACATTTTTTAGTTGGCTTGTGAGGCCTTCCTCGAACTGCAGTCGGCTCCCCAGTCCTTCCGCCAATCGCTTTTTGTGTCGTTATCGTTTATTAATTTGTCATTGGCGACTTATCCTCTTTCGAGGCCATCGCCGGCCGTCGCGACACCTGCCGACTTGTGAACGTATATCCCCGTTCGTTTTTTAATTCTTTTATTAACTTTATTTTCCATTGTTTCAGAGGTTTTGTTTGAGTTATGTAGGTTGGCCAGGTTCTGTAGCTGGATTGCTGGAGAAGATGTCTTTAAGCACCCCCACCACGACAAGGTCAACTCATGAGGGGTGAAACAGACAGGAACCATACAACATTTCGGAGGAGTGTTTATAGTTAGGCTAGTATTTTTTAAAGCTTCTTACTTTTATGTGAATCTAAAAATTGCAGGAAAGATACGTCAATATATGAACTTATTTCCATATATTTGAGTACACTGCAGCTAGCTACATACCTACATTCATTCGCACCTACACATGCATTGCAAGAAAAACCTCAACATATTATGAAGAACTGCTACCTGGTGCTGGATTTCTTTCCAACGAAATCAAGACTCAAAGTCCTGCCAAAGCATTGAAATCAATAGGTGCTCCTGAGATTTAAGTGAAGGAAAGCACTACCCAAATAATAAAATATTTTCAATAAGGACAAACAGTAAGGATAATTTGATTATATTTTTATTTTGCTTTTTATTTTCTTATAAAAGACTAACGCCGGACGCTTACAAAGTTTTCATTGTTTTCTCGATGAAATTCTTTACTCGAATGACATCACAATACACGCCTGGGTACTTATCAGATCCACAATCAAATCCGAATGAAACAATTCCATACTGTTTGGGAGGATTGCCAACAACAAACGGACCACCTGAATCTCCTTCACATGCATCAGTACCCTTAGCCGCAGCGCAGAACATTGATTCCTGGATATTATTTTTGTAACCAGTCTTCTGGCAACTTTCTCTTGACATGACATTCAATGTTGTTCCCTTGATTTTTGGTGACAAATCTCTGCCATTGTTGACAACCAAACCAAATCCGCAAACGAATCCCTTTGTACCATCAGCTGGTCTCTCATCTACGAGTTCAATTTTTTGAATTGTGTTGCTGAACACAAGTTTGGATGCCAGTTTGAGAAGAGCACAATCGAAATTCATGTTGCCTCCGTCGTACATGGGATGCATTTTGAAAGCTGCAACATCCTTAACAACACCACCTTGGTCTAATAATCCTGAGCCAGCACGTATTTGCAAATCGTGGTTGTTAGGATCGACATCTTCTAGGCAATGACTAGCAGTTAAGATGATCCATTCACTAAGAATACTGCCTCCGCAGACGTGTGATTTTTTTTCCATTAGAGATACATGATAGGGGACTTCTTCCTTTGCCACGTAATCACCTCCAATGATCCTATCTTGGGATTCTGGGATTGTATCTGCGCCAACGAGGCAGATTAGACTTAAGACACCGCAAACTGTAGCAGACAACATTTTGACAAACTGTGTTGAAAAAAAATGTTACTTCAAGTCTTTTATAGTCTTTGGGTTGTTTGGTTTTTAACATCTGCTTCTACAAAGTTTAAATTCGACGAAAAATATTTTAAAGATTATTTGCATGGTCATAATCAGTCATAGTCAGTCATAGTCATTGAATTCCGACATTAGTCTAAGTCGACACGCTTTCTTTGAATAAACAGTTATAAGACACGATGAGTAAATATTGAGCACAAAACTGATGTAGCCATATAAATATAAATCTAACGCAAAAACTCTTCTAAAATGAAAATGAGGTAGCTGGAAAATGCGGATTATATAGTTGGTTTGGTTAATTCTGCTCGTACATCTTTTCGATTGTTGGAACTCGTATGATGCCCAAAATGAGTATGACATACACAAAATTAAAATGGGCACACGTGTCATTTAAATTTTGTTTGTCTTCTTGCTGTAATGTGCAAGTACAAGTACAGTAAAACATCATAAGACTACTTTAGGCAACCAAACTACCTAGTACACTAGCTTAAAAGCAGAATATTATGGTCTCGTCTGAGATTTTTCGATGTTAAGTCCAGAGACGGCCTTGCACGACTCTGTTGAGTCAATAGTTTGCTGGGTAAGTTTGACTGAAATGGGGAACTACAAAACAAGCAGAATGGCCAATAGAGGAACCCCGTAGGGAGGAGTTTTATCTCCCCTACTGTGGAACCTGGTCGTTAACAAATTGTTAATCGACCTAGAGGACGAAGGTTTCAAAGCTATAGCCTATGCCGATGATGTAGCAATTGCCGTTTCAGGCAAGCACCCACAAACCCTAGCTGAGCTGCTACAAACAGCACTTAACAAGCTTAACAATTGGGCTGCAGATTGTGGTCTGAACATCAATCCACACAAAACGGAATTAGTTCTCTTTACGAGGAAATACAAAATTCCGGATTTCAAACCCCCAACTATTAAAGGGGTAACTCTCACACTGTCAAATCAGGCTAAATATCTAGGTCTCATTTTTGACAAAAAACTGACCTGGAAAACCAATATTGAGGAAAGAGTAAATAAAGCCAACGTTGCACTCTTCTCCTGTAAAAAAGCCATTGGCGGGAAATGGGGTTTCTCCCCCCAAATCACCCATTGGCTGTTTACATCGGTAATTAGACCGATACTCACATACGGGGTGATAGTCTGGTGGACAGCACTAGACAAGATGATCAACTACAACAAGCTGGCCAAAGTTCAAAGAACGGCTAGTCTGTGTATTAGTGGTGCACTGAGGACAACCCCATCGGACGCCCTCAATGTACTACTAGATCTCACACCCCTAGATATCTTCAGCAAACAAGTCGCAGCTAGCTCAGCTACTCGACTCAGAGCTACATCACAGTGGACCAATAATCAAATCGGCCACACTACCATTCTAGATAACTTTAGATTCTTACCGAATCGATCCGACTACACCACCCCCAAGTTGGTGTTTGACAATAATTTCCAAGTAACCATACCTTCAAGAGAAGCTTGGGAAAATGGCGCTCTTTTGGAAAATGAAGCAATACACTTCTACACCGCGATGGTTCAAAAACCAGCGAAGGTGTGGGAAGTGGAATCTACTCAGAAAAGCTGAATCTCAGTCTTTTCTTCCGCCTACCCGATCATTGTAGTGTGTTCCAAGCGGAAATTCTGGCGATTAAGGAGGTGCTGTCTTGGCTCAAAGAAAACGTCATATCCTCCACGGATATTCGGATCTTCTCAGACAGCCAAGCTGCCCTTAAATCTCTTGCCTCTGTCTCTACAAAATCCATCACGGTCCAAAATTGTCAGATGTCTCTGAGGGAGATGTCAAATCAGTTTAACATTCACCTTTCATGGGTGCCAGGGCACAGGGACATACCAGGCAACTGTATGGCAGACGAACTAGCCAAAAAGGGCACGACCACTTCCCTACGCTCAGAATGGAACAACATAGGTGTACCTATCGCTACATGTAAACTCCTGCTTAGACAGGACGCTTCAAGGATAACAAACACTAGATGGACTGAGAGTAACACATGCCTTGCAACCAAAAAAGTTTGGCCGTGTGTGGACTCAAAACGATCAAAGAGTTTGTTGTCCCTGAACCGTCTGTGTCTAGGTTCTACCATAGGTGTTCTTACAGGACACTGTCTAATAGGGAGACACGCCAAAAGACTTGGTGTGTTTTCCAATGATTTCTGCAGAAGCTGCATGGACGAGGAGGAGGAAGAGACCGTTCAACACCTTCTTTGCTCATGCCCTGCACTGCTTCATAGGAGGAAGGCTCATCTCGGTGAATTCTTCTTCGATGATACTAGCGACCTAGCGTACATAGACCCTAAAAGTCTTTCAAAATACATTAAAAGTTCCACGTGGTTCGACTAGCAGGTGATTAACCGGCTAGTGCCGTAATGGAGGATTAATAAGTGATCAACTCGTTAATCTTACATCGGGTTTCTGAGATCAGTAGGCGATTAACTTGCTGATCTCTGTGGTATCACAATGGGCCCTTGCGGCCTAAGTGTGTTAGGCAATGTACTCATTGACTGACAGCCACTTCCACCTAACCTAACCTAACCTAAGTTTGACTGAGTGAGACAAAAGAATCTCGAAGCTGAATGATAAACTGGAAGGTAGCACACTCATTCTATTATTAAGGGAACTGACAAGATTGGGGTAGGTATTCTGCTCCAAATCTCAGATCAAAGCTTGGGAAATGTAAGCTATCTGTTGAAGAGGATGTTGTGAGGGTTCTGATTTGGGGGTTGAGAGAGAGAGAGAGTGAGCTGCGGTAGATAGATTAAAAGAAACTCGTTGCCGATTTTGATGGCCTACGGCTTAAAATAGAGTGTAAATGTGGAAAGAAGTATCGAGAATCATATCGACAAGCATACGTTTCGGTTTTTGCGGTTTGCTCATCTTTGCTATTAGATTGTAACGAAGGTAGTCTTGGCATAGATAGGGACTTAAATTGTGGTATTGGCTCGCGCTTATGATGAGTTTTGGGTTCGTGCTTGGATCGGGACTCAGACTGTTGCACAAGTTAAGGGTGTTGCGGTATATTTTACCACAACAAGTTAGATCTTTATTTTTCTTCCTCTTCCCATTTTCACCCCTCCTTTTGTTGTGGGTTCAAAGTGCTGCCAGACCTTAATCCATCAGCTAGTGGTGTACTTCAAAGCATTTTGGAAAAGCAACCCAAATAGGTACCCCTTCATTGAGCCAGTCGACGGCTGGAGACTCAAGCAGCAGCGATATTAGGAACAAGAAAGGTTCTGGAGAAATTCCATACATAACAGCAGCAGGTTACTAGCAACCTAGTATTCGTCTTTTATGAGGTATAGAGATATGGCTACCCACCTTTAACGCACTGATATATATCAGTGATCATCAGAACTTGGCATTTGAAGCCTTTTTCAATATAAACCACCAAGAGCCCAACGTAATGGCTTAGTGCCCACCGGAAAGGCCGAGCGCCCAACCTAAACTGCTTTGCCTTAGCAAGGAAATGACTCTTTATAGGATTATCCCCATTCCCCCAAATCTGCGTGAAGATTCACCGAAGTAGTTTAGTAGTTTTCGCGAAAAATGACAAATCCTCTTAAACTGAATCCTAGCTTAAATAGTTTTCTTGCACAGTGTAACTTGGGTCGGTTCGGCCGAGGGAATTTGTTAAATGTAATAGTTTTTCAATTTTATATTCTGGAATGGATTGAAATGGAACATGTCTGGATTCGTTCAATCAGGCAAGTTGTTGCGAATCTCTAACGACCGAGAAATTCAGCAACGAAATTATTTAGAAGAGAGCGATGGATGCGTTTCGCCTACGGCGCAGTGCTCCAGCAAATTTGCTGAGAGTACTGCAGATACCCCGTGACGAATCTCCACGACTCTGATTGGTCGAAGTGAGTGGAATTGCTGAATGCGCCGATGAACGAAGAGACCGCAAAGAAGATGGTTGACCTCTAAAATGGGCATAGTGCCAGAAAGTTTTAAGGAAATTGAAAAGTTTCGGGAATTGTAAAAATCGAGTGATTAGAGATAATAAATAAAAAGATTAATATAATTTTCAACAGTTAAAAACACTCATTTCAGAAGCAATGCTTCCATCGTCAGTGAGATTTATAAATTAAATTAAATTAAATTATTTGTCAAAAAACTAACAAAAAACAAAAATGTTTCTAAACAAAATTACAATTGAGTTGAGTTGAATCTATTGAGAAATTTTTTGAATATTGAATCTTTGATTGGTCCATCATCATTATTCATAAGATTATTTTTGTTTTTAAATATTTAAAATGATTCAAAAGCATCTAATTCATAATTGCTATTTACTTTTCTTATTAATTTTAAATTTTGCATACTAAAACTATGACTATTTTCTAACATATGTTCTGCAACACTTGACTTTTCTTCTTTTAACTGTTGAAAATTATATTAATCTTTTTATTTATTAGATTGAAAAACACCTGGAATATCTCTACTACAAAACTCATTGATTAGAGATAATTGCTAGTAGTGCAAATTGAAATTGTGTTGTGTTGGCAGAAAGGCAAAAGTCATATCAGTTTATTGTGTGCATTAAAGCTCCACGCAGGCAGGAATTCTGGAGAGTTAGTGCCAGTACGGGAAAGAAAACTCAGGCAGGATTCGTCAGCAGAAAAAGCTAAGTATTTTCCTATAAAAGTGGAAAAGTGTTAGTAGTGCGTTTGTTTTGTTTTGATTATTGAGTTATATTGCTTGAATCGGTAACCCTTCGCCTTTCGTAATTTATCCTGAGATTGCAGAACGCGCGACCTCCATATAACCTTTTGACTGTTCGGGAAAATTCCCAAAGAGTCGTTTGTTTGCGGGTGCATGGTGCACTTACTTTGTTGTTTGCATTTTAACCCATCTTCGAACTTAAATTTCATACCATTTAAATTGTAAACTGGCCCTTTGCCAGACTCTACATACATTGGATACCTTCACTTGTTTATGAAAAGATTTCAGGCTTTATACCTATATTTGTAAAGGTTTCCTGAACAAAATATAATTTTATTTCTTTTGGAAAATAATCGCGTTCTTCTTATTTCATTTGAAGACCATTTTCAGTGTTAAAGTTGGTTTACAAAAATTTCCTGGCACCCTTAAACTTGTGAAACACCCTACTGTGTTTTGATAGAACATTGTTTATATCATTAATTTCTTTTGATATCAATTCTTCGATTTTCTCTATTTAAAACTTTGCTGAGTAGCTGGCATTGGCAGCATATTATCTTGCTACCTGTTGCATTCTTTTCCCATCGAATTCCACCCAGCTGTCATTTGACAGTTCATCATAAAATTAAATTCGATCAACATCGCCGCGGCACATCGGTGTGCATGTTTATATTCTTGCGTTATAAATAATTAATTAATCAATCGTTTAATCCTAACTAATATTATAAATGTGAAATTCCCTCTGTCTGTCCGGCTTTCTATGTTACCGTCTCCTGCCCAAACTACGGAACTGATTTAAATTAAATTTTGTACAGAGATAGTCTAGAACCTGAAGAAGGACATAGGCTATACATTTTATCCCTATCCACGGGAACGGGAACGTATACGGGAACTTAGAAACTACAACACCGATTTCAAAAATTTTTCCACCATTAGAATGCTTCACTATCTCAGAGTAACATAAACTTTAATTCATCCACATATTCCTACGGGAACGGGAGTCCTTACTAATATAATAAGTGTGAAAGAAGCTCTGTCTGTTCGTCGTTATGTAACCATATCCCGCCCAAACTAATAAACTTATTTCAATGAAATTTTGTACAAAGATTGTTCAGAACCGGAAGAGGGACATAAGCTATATATTCTTTCCCTATATTCCCACGGGAGCAGGAACGTAAACGGGAACTTTGACACTACAGCACCGATTTCAAAAACTCTTCCACCGTTGGAATGCTCCATAATCCCCGAGCAACATTAACTTTTACTCATCCCCATATTCCGGGGACGGTCATCATGTTTCCACGGGAACGGGAGTCTTTACCAATATTATAAGTCCGAAGTTAAATCTGTCTGTCTATTTTTCTTTGTTTCCATTAACCGCCCAAACTATTGAACCTATTTACACATATGAATTTTGGTACAGAGACGGTCTAGAACCTGAGGATGAACATATATGTTATGCAATATGTTATATCCCTGTATTCCCATGGGAACGGGAACTTGAAAATGCAACACCCATTTCAAAAAATGTCCACCGTTAGAATACTACAATATTTCCGACTAATATAAACTCTAAGTCATCCTCCGGAAACGGCCAACATTTTCCCACGGGAATGAAAGACTTTAGTAACATTATTAATTCGAAATTAATTCTGTCTGTCTGTTTTTCTTTGTCTATATTTACCGCCTAAACTATTGAACCGATTTATATGAATTTTGGTACAGAGATAGTCTAGAACCCGAAGATGGTCATCCTTACTAATATTACAAATCCAAAATTAACTCTGTCTGTTTGTGTTTCTTTGTTACCATCTCCCGCCCAGAAAACTGATCCGATTTGAATTGATTTTCATTCAAAAATAGCCTAGAGCTTGAGGAAGGACATGGGCCGTAAACGGGAACCTTAAAACTGCTGGGTCGATAAAAGTTCTTTCACTGCGAAGTAACTTCTGTCAAACTGTCGAAAATACATTTGACCTGAGAAGAAATGTCTATCTTGATCTTCAAATAAATATTGGCAATCGGGAATGGCTGTGTGAAAGGTCGATTTCGGCGCCGACTAATGAGATAGTTAACCATATAAACTAATAAATTATGTTTGACGTATTGGGGGATGTTGTCGAATGTCTATCAATAGATAATATTATGGACACTGAGCAAGCCACATCATACCCTATAGAGTTCCTAAATTTCTTAGGATTATTAGGAGTGGCAGCACGTTGGTGTTCCAGTAATGCAATAATGAGTAATCCATAATTGTAAACAGCTACAAATTACACATCTGGGCAGGGGCGTAGCGAGGCTCCAAGCCTTGGGGGGGTGAATTTTAATGAAATGCCGACTAGTCTTCAGAATTTGCCGACTGCATCAAAAAATAAATCTATATACATATATAAAATAGGATGTATGTATGTTTGTATTTATGTCCGTTATAGACTGGTTTCTTATGAGATCTTCAGGGTAGACATAGTTCAAACCAGAGATGGTTCCTTTCAAGGTTTTATCTCCATACTCCCACAGGAACGGGGTTGGGAACGGAAACCTAGAAACTACTGAACAGATTTCAAAAATTCTTTCGCCATTGCGATGTCACATAATCCCACAGTAAAAAAACTTATATTTTATACCCATATTTCTACGGAAGCGGAAGAACGAGAAAGGGAACCTTAAAACTACAGACTCGAGCAACACCGGGTGGCTCAGCTTATAAATAAATAAAACTATTTAAAAACGTAAAAGTGTTTATTTCACAGAAATTCATTTATTAACATAAAATCAGTTTATAATTGCAATATACCTAACGATATAACAACAAAAAAATTAAAAGTAATTATAAGAAATAATATTACAATATAGTATTTGGTATGAGAAAGAGTACATATTCTTTGATTTTAGTCTTTAAAAATTTTATCATTATTCAAAAAAAAGTTCATCAATTGGAATTTAGACTCCAACTCTCCGGTGTTTTATTAATGCCCATTTTTTGACGACCTCACTAGGTTGAATACTATCAACAGCATCCTTTGAGGAATACAGAAGCATTAATGAATTTAGCCTATCACTACCCATCGTCGTACGCAAATAATTAAGAACTATTTGAAGTTTACTAAATGACCGCTCACAAGAAGCCGACGTCACAGGAGCAGTTAACATGTAGCAAACTAGTTTAAAGGCTAACGGAATCACATATCTTAATTTGAATACCTCTTTGACAATATCATCGAAATTTGAGCATTTCTCACAAGTAAAAAGAAGAATTTGCAGTTCCGATATATAGCAGTCCACATCTTCTTTAAAAAAAAAAAATTGATCTAATTCTATGATAGATTTGACTAGTTCTATGTTGGCATTTGCTCTGGAAGCGGGTATTTTAAAAATTTTTAAGAAAGGTTCAGAAATGGTAAAATTATCTGTTAGATTATCTTTAACGTGCGAAATAAAAGTTTGAAGAACCATTTTGAACTCTTTTCTATAAAATGTTTCTAGATCAAATACAAAAGCAGTTTCAGAATTTTCATCAATTCTCTTTGGTAACCGACGCGTTCTATGATGTTTTAAAAAATCGTTTTCGGGACTTATCTTTAGTTTTTCAGCAGATGAAGAAGAACTTTTTATCAAAGCATTTAATTGAATGTCATCATCGTTCATTTCTTGAAATAACTCCAATGTGCTTCGAATCAGTCATGAAGCGTAAAAAACGTTTAACTCTTCCACCTTTCAAATTTTTAACTTTAAACCAATAAAAGTCAACAAATGAATTTTTGTTTGCCAAATTCGCACAAAAACGCAAAAAATGTTTGTTAAAAACCCAAAGCAATATTGCATAGAGTGGAAAATAAAATTATTCCGTAGTGAAATTAATGCAGGTAAACATTTTTTTTGTTCGTTTTTTGTTAGTTCAGAAATGTCAAAAATAGGCCCGTTCACGAAGGTAACAAGGAATTTCTCTTATATATTTTTGACGCTGTTTACAAGCTGGGGTTGAATTCATATGAGATTGTGATTAATATGTGAGTTGGAAAAAATATTTTGTTACTTGTTTCAAACGAATTAAACTATTAATAATAAAAAAATAAAACCATATTTATGGAATACTTAACAATTACCATTCAATCAACAATCTTTCCAATGAAATCTGTGAAACAGAAAATTATATGTGATTTTCCATTTGCCATTTTTCATTTTCATAATTGAATTTTTTCACCGACTCATACGGCAATGAAAAGAAATTTATCATATGAAAAAAATTTGACATTTGAAGTTGGATTTTCACTAATTGAGACTCGAATTTTCGGTTAAGCTGTGATAAATGTTTTCACTTCACAGCTTCACAGATCGGGAATTGACCCCCAGGACCCTGATTATAGAATTACTAAGATGAGACAAAAACGATTCCATTCGTGTCTTTTTGGTTGAGTTGACTTAACTCGACAAATCTACTTTCTTTTTCTTCCTCGATTTGCCGACCCACACCCCCCCCTCGCTACGCCCCTGCATCTGGGATGCGGCATTATAAAAACTTTAATAATGACTGGAACGGCAAAAGGATAAAACGTTTTGAATCCCCGTTTTCCTTTAATTCCCACTGATTGGTCATTATAAATAAGGCTCAGACGCTTTAAGTTGCAGGTGTTCGCTTAGAAAAAAATCCCGAGGCAACTTTATGTTGCAGAATCACGTGTATCAATCCCACAAAATCTTTTTATTTTGCAAAAGATGGAAAAAATAAGAACGTCGTGTGCAAACATATACTTAAATAAAATAATATAACAATAGTTTTCCAAAGAATGTGTCTTATTTGCAAAATAAGTAGCCTAAAAAACTAAGAATGCTGCCGAAAGTTACTATTCCAAGCGGACGAAGTCGCGGGCACAGCTAGTTAATTAATATATTAGTTAACTATCATCCAAGTTGTGGATTTGTTTTGCTTCGGTTCGTCGGGAAAAAAGTGCAACAAAGGGAAGGTAGAGAATAATGAGAAGGATGGCTTGAAATATTTAAGGGTTAGTGCGAAGTTCTGTATGATCTGGGTTTTCAAGAACCTGTTGGGATCAGAATCAGTGCGTTGCTAAATTTTCGGACTAAGTACTGACTTAAGATGTTAACATAACAACCATCAATTAGTTGTCCAGATTAAGAGCCTCACTTTGTAATGTGAAAATTTCAGCACTACAAAAATTTTTGTTTCAAATCTGGTTCAAGTTTTTTGCTCCTTTCTCTAAATCTCTAAACCCTCCTCATCACTTCTTCTTTTTCCATTGTTTGCTCAAAGCAATATAAAGGAAACATCGCTTTGAGCAAATGACAAAAGCACTCTAGAAAAATTTCGATCTTGGATAGCTGGGGTCTGGACTCACCGTCACCATGGAAGGTAGGTAGGTATAAATGGCTTTTTTAGGAAAACAACTGATACACTTAGATCTTAGACCAATACTAGGTCCATAGTGATACCATTAGCATTAGAGTTGTGCAAATCAGTTCCAATGGTGGAACGAATATGGAACGGTTCTTTTCCGGTCGGAACAAGTTCCTGGAAACTACATGTCCGTGGAATTAACAAGATTCTATATTAAGCGTAACAGAGCGAAGAGCAGGTTCCGAACGGCTAATTGAGAAAGCACTCTTCATGGTAATGAATTTACTAACGGAGAACTTCTGGGTTAGCAGGTGGACATGCTAACCAACACGCCACGGGTACCACGCATGTAGCGATTGGTATAGCAATATTCAAACTGCTGGTTGAGATCGGTAGAACGGTTCCTTTTCTGGTGAGTTTATCGGCCTTGCAGCTACCTAGGAAATCTCTGTGCCCGCGGCACCCAAATAAGGTGAATGTTGTACTGTTCAGCTATCTCCCTAAAAGAAAGGCGACATTTAAGGGCGGTTACTGAGTTCGTAGAAACAGCGCCGAGTGATTAAAGGGCTGCTTTACTATCAGAGAAGATCCGGATATTGACTGAGGATATCACGTTTTCTTTAAACCACAATAGGGCCTCTTTGATCGCCAGAATTTCCGCTTGGAATTTGCTAGTTTGGAAGGCGGAATGAGAGACTTACATTGAGTCTGTCCCCGTAGCCGACCCGTTCTTCGTTTTTTGAACGATTTGTACATAAACGAATTGAATCATCTTTCAAGAATTCTTCATCCTCCCAGATAATTGTCAGTGAGATTGAGACTTGGAACCTGTTTTCAAAAACCAATTGGTGGATGGTGTAGTCGGAGTGACGAGGCATTGATCTGAACTGGTTCAGGATTGTAGTGTGACCGATGTTATTATAGGTTCATTGGGAGATAGTTCTGATACGAATGGCTGCACTGGCGGCCATTTGTTTGCTGAACATATCTAGTGAAATTAAGGAGTATATTTAGGGCAGCTGAGGGTGTTGATTTCAGTGCTCCGCTTGATAGAGATCACCATGAGAATGGAAAGAAAACAAATGGTAAAGTTGAAGAAGGCTTTAGGGGAAAAGGAAATCGTCAAGAAGACGCAATTTGAGAAAAAAAGGAGGAGAAATTGAAGGATTGGGGTAAAGAGTGTGGCCTCTTTTTCATCTTGTTTTTCCCAGAAAAATATCTGGCCTAATTAATTTCAGTTCACATTGAGATTTTTCGGGAACCGACCACATAAATGGCCCAATCTTCGGTGTTATGCCCTAACAAAGTCTTAAGGTTTGAAAATTCCTTTCTCAGAAAAGTTTTCTGACGCTCGCCTGCCCTTGATTATTATTCACGCTGTACTCTAATCAATTCCATTTTTTAAATATAACAACCAAAACAATGATTTGGCACATATGTACCTACCTTCACACACACCTGAATTCATCATCGAGCAGACCAAGCTGAGTGACCGTGGACTGGTGGCATCATTACCTGCTGTGTGTTGCATTCTTTATAATCTCCCTTTGTTCGGTTATCGGCTTATTGTTACGCCATTATCCGACCGGCCAATTTCCATAATTCGTTCGCGGTTTTCTAGTCATCGAAATCATCTTTTTATTTAACTTTAACTTCTTTGAATAAACGTTACTGGAAAAAATCTACCCCCTGGAAGAAGAGAAGTTGAAAAAAAGTGCAACAGCCAGATCGGTAAAGGAAAAGCATATTTCATATATTTTCATATTAAAATGTGGTTGTGTCCGTGGCGTTAGGAGGTTTGAGGCTCAAGCCCCAGAAATTTGTATACTTAAACACATATCAGAAAAATTGTTAAGGAAATAAATAATAAATAAATATGCTATACTATACTAAATATCAATGAAAAAAAGCTTTCCATAGATACCAGTTTTTGATAGGAATTTGCAATTTCTGGTTATTTGATGCCATGAAAAGCACTTTCTCGATTGTGCGTTCAGAATTGGCAAACAAATTTAGGTCCCTTCTATTTTGATATATATTGCTGTGAGAAATGCGCTAGAGTCTTATATGCTCCCCGAGCCCCGAGCTCTATACTCTGTTGTGTCACCCAATTTATTTATTTCCTTTTGGACTTTAAGTGGATCCAGGACATTTTATGTAACAATTTCTTCATAGATAAGTAAAATTACTTAGAATAGAGCCTATTGTTTATTAAAGATTTAAGAATCGCAAGGTGTCCATCGTCTGGGGCTTGTCTGCGTAGACAAGTAACTTCAGATAACCTCACAAAAAATTGCCAAACCATTTGAACCCGGAATAAACCTTAGGACGTTGTGCAGTGAAACTTTAAAGATGCAACTTCTTTCGTCGAAGAAGTATTCTCTAAAGGCTTTTTTCCAGCGCAGGTCCTGACAAAGTCAATTTATCAGACTGTTTTGATTGAGTGAACAAAATAATGATAAAAGTGTTTAGACTTCTCCAAAGAAAGAAAGTCAAATAAGCATTTACGGATTTCCCTAGAAGATGCCTTATTTAACATAACCAAGTAATCTTAGCTCAAAAGTGTGTCATGCATTTGTCTTCAGCATATGTCTCCGGATTAGTCGAAAGTCATGAAAGCATTTAGTCAAAAACACAGTAAATTGTTTTTTTTTTATTGAATCTGGTTCATTGATTATAAATTAGCTGTGTTCATTAACAGCAGTCCCTAATTTTATTTACTCAACGCTTTAATTGTATCCAAGACCCAATTTTTGTATTTTGAAACTTCAGCATATACTCCAGGGTATCCCTTGCGGGCACATCCTTCTCCCCATGATACGACTCCAACTAATTCATCGTTGAACACCAACGGTCCACCAGAATCTCCTTGGCACGAATCAGTTCCTGAACCAACAGCACACACCATATTTTCCAAAATATTTGCTTCACCAAGTGGATACTTGGGCGAAGCACAAGACTTGTTTGTCAAATAAGAGAGTGTTGTTTTTTGCAAAAGATTGGGAAGCTTTGTGCCTCCTTCTATTGTTGCTCCCCACCCGGTTACTGTGACGACATCATTGTCCTTAGGACTGGTAGAAGCCATAGGAATGGTTTTGATTGAAGCACTTGAGACGAACGGCGATGCTAATTCAACCAAGCAGATATCGTTTAACATAGTTGATAGACCACCCCATTTTGGATGCATATGGAATCCTTTGATAGCCTTGGCAACACCTCCTGCAGCCCATTGTGATGAGCCACCTCGAACTTGAATATTCTTGATTTGGCTTTCCTTGACGTCATCGAAACAGTGAGCGGCCGTAAGAATAAATTTTGGCGTGATTATGCTGCCACCACAAAAGTGATCACCATCTTCTTGAAATGACACTTGCCAGGGATGTTCGTTGATTGAAGCAGTTTTTCCATTGACTATTCTGTCATCATTTTCCAATGATGGAAGTGCCAAAGCGGTAGCAAGGCAAGCCAAACTTAAGGCAACAACTAAAAGGCGACACATTTTGTTGAATTGTGGTCTTTCGTCGCTGTCTTTTATATTTAAATTTTTGAATTTGAAACAGACACCTTTTTCGAATATTCAACAGGCTGTGCAAACCTGTGTTCAATTTAAATGATAAAGAAAGTGGTCGTTTAAAGTGTGTGCGTGTTTGTATTCTCTTTATGAAGCTGAAACGTGTCGGAATCAGGAAATATGTTTTTTTTTTAAAATAAAATAAAATGCACGACTGGGTTGTGCGTACTTGCTTTTTTTTGCTATCGAATTTAAAAGTCGATTTAATAAAACCTATATTTGCAGTTTTTTGCGAATTTTATATGAAAAAAAAAGAAGAAAAAAATGAAAATTTGAAAAATGACGTAAGTTTGATAATTTCTGGCGGTTTTTTTTTGGCGTTGCTCAAAGTCTATCATTGGAATAACGACATAGCCTCCCGAAGAAGTGAAAAAACAATGGAAAGTGGGGGTAACTATGACTGTATTTCCACCCACTCATTAACTGATAATGTCAACTTGAAAATAGAGAAACAGGCAAGTGAGAGAGGCTCAATGACGTTAGATGTAAAGATGTCATAGCATATAATCTCCATGTACCTGGTCTTGCACAGCTAAAACTAAAACTGTTGCTCTAACAAATAATGAGAACGTTAAAAAAATTTATCGGTGAAATGTTCCTTGCACCGAACTACAGCTGTAGAAGCAACTACTGGCTTTAAAAATAGATGAAGGTTTTGGGTGAATCTTAGATCAGCACATCCAGATAATTTTCTCAATCCAGTTCCTTCAACAAAATATTTCAGAGCGTTCACTGAAAGCGATTAAGAGTTTGTGGATGGTAAACTACTGTATTGTTTAAAAAATATCACTTTGATTTTTTGAGTTGAAACTCAGCTTAATAATTTTCTAGTATTCTATTGTTTTGTAAAATTTTCATTTTGTTATTTTTTCCTAAAGAGCCCGACCCATAGAATCCGTTGCGTTCGTTCGTTCTCGGATTCAACTGACAGCCCGATTAAATACACACGATCTTATGAGAGGTGACCCATAAGCATCGGATGCAACGGACGCAACGCAAAAAGTAGCCCAACTTTTAACTTTTTGCGTCCGGCAAAAGAGAGACATGCGCAGTACGAACCAATTTGAAATTTTCTCTCTGATGACATGCGCAGTAAGAACCAATTTGAAATTTTCTCTTCTGCTAACATGAGTGTTGAGTGGTCTTGGTGAGTTGAGACACCGCAACGGATTCAATGGGTCACCTCAATCCGTTGTGTACGGTAAAACTCACAGCTGTCAGGTGAATCCGGCAGCGAACGGACGCAACGGATTCTATGGGTCGGGCTCTTAACTAATTTTTCATTCTAATTTGTTCTTTTGAGTTGTAACGTAATAAAAGTGATTGTTTCTTGTTCCTGATTATTTAAATAAAATTTGATATTGTTCAACACATCTACATTGGTGACCCCGAATCAAGAACAATTTTTTTTCTTTTCAATTTAACTGCCATTAAGAATCTCTCTCACAGTAAATTTCATCGAATCCAGTACTAGTCTATACAATGGTAGATGATAAACAAATCAGAGACGATGGAACTTTGGAAACCAATACTACAATCTCAAAAGGTGAAATGCATCACGTTAGTATTAAACCACCAGCTTTTTGCAAGGAGCGACCGGAACTTTATTTCATACAAATGGAATCGCAATTTGCTATAGCCAAAGTCACACGCGATGAAACAATGTATCACCACGTAATTGGTTCTTTAGATGCTCAAATCCTGATGCAAGTAGCTGATATTGTATGCAAACCACCAGAAAAAGACAAATACGCCACGGTTAAAAATGCTCTAATCACTGAATACACCGATTCAGATCAGAAAAAACTTCGAAAACTAGTGAAAGAAGTGGAATTAGGCGATTTAAAACCAACGCAATTACTGAAACGAATGAAAGAGCTTTCGAATAATAAACTACCCGACGATGTTTTGAAATCTTTTTGGCTGGAACGTTTGCCTGATCAAGTTCGTGCGGTTATTTCAATCGGAAGTAGTGATTCAATGGCTATGGCGAAGCAAGCAGATCAGATGATGGATATGTTAAACTATTCAAATGTATCAGCTGTGCAAAATGAGTCTCCACTCCAAAAAAAGATAGACGATCTACAAATGCAAATTGAAGAGCTTCGTACATCTAGAAACCAGAAACACAGAAATAAAACATACAATCATGATCAGAAACGTGACCGAAGCAAATCAAGACCAAGATTTCCGTTCTGTAAATTTCACTGGCGTTACGGCTCAAATGCGAGAAAATGCATCGACCCATGCCAATTCAAAAAACTAGATATGACTTCGGAAAACTAGAAGAAGCTCTGTTAACACAAACGACACACAGAGCACCAATATCAAAAAGTCGTCGCTTATTTATAAATGACCGTAAATCAAATCAACGATTCCTTATCGACACTGGAGCTGACTTTTCAGTTATTCCACCAATCAATAACGACAAACCGGATACATCATATAAGTTATATGCAGCAAATGGATCATCAATTAAGACGTGTGGAACACGAATTATTTCAGTCGACTTCGGGCTTAGAAGACAAATGGACTGGATGTTCGTGGTTGCTGATGTTACAAAACCAATCATCGGGGCTGATTTCCTACATGAATTTGGGCTACTAGTTGACTTGAGAAAAAAGAAATTAATTGATACTGTGACTAAATTCGAGGTAAGTGCTATTGAAGGTTCTGCCATAAGCGAACAAATTTTTACATTCGCACAAAATTTGCCTCAATCAATCAGATCAATTCTAGAAAAATATAAAGATTTAACAAAACCATTTAAAGCTTTAACCTCATATCCAAGTACTTGTGTCCGTCACCACATTGTAACATCAGGTCCTCCAATACATTCCAAAGCACGCAGACTCAATTCTGAAAAATTCGAGATAGCTAAGAGGGAATTTGACTACATGCTTAAGCAAAATATTTGCAGACCGAGCAGTAGCCAATGGGCTAGTCCACTTCATCTAGCACCGAAAAAAGAAAAAGGATCGTGGCGACCGTGCGGAGATTATCGTAGACTCAACGCAATAACACAGCCTGATCGCTACCCAATTCCATATCTTCACGATTTTACACAAAAATTGTGCAAGAAATCTATTTTTTCTAAAATTGATCTCGAACGTGCATACCATCAAATTCCTATCGCCGAAGAGGACCGAGACAAGACAGCAATAATAACTCCATTCGGACTATTTGAGTTTAATGTTATGACATTCGGCCTACGGAACGCAAGCCAGCCATTTCAAAGATATATGAATCAAATATTCCAAGATCTTGATTATGTCATTGTTTATATAGACGACATTTGCATTGCGTCAAGTACACAAGAAGAGCATGAACGGCATTTGGAAACTGTTTTGCAACGCCTTCGTGAAAACAATTTAAGAATTAACGTCTCAAAATGTGTATTTTATAAAGAAGAAATAAATTTTCTTGGGCACAAAACTACAAAAAAATGGGATGGTACCAACAAACAAAAAAGTTGAAGCAATAACAAATTTCGCAAAGCCAAAACTTACCTTTGAACTAAGAAAATTTATAGCGATGCTCAATTTTTATCGCCGATCTCTCCCAAATGCAGCATTTGTGCAAGGAAAACTGTAGCGTTTAATAAAAGGCAACAAAAAGAAGGACAAAACAGTTATCAAGTGGAACTCAGAGGCAGAAGAAGCATTTGAAATGTGTAAAAACCAATTGGCCAATGCGGTTCTGTTAACTCATCCTTCGCCAAATGCTAAACTCATCATGCACGTGGATGCAAGTAATTTTTGCGTTGGAGCAGCAATTCATGAGCTGGTCGACAAAGAATTGAAGCCACTTGGGTTTTTTTTCAAAACGTATTCTCAAAAATCTAAAAGTACATTCGACCGAGAACTACTAGCGATTTATCAGTCGGTCAAATATTTTCAATACCTAATTGATGGACGAAATTGCACTATTTTAACGGATCATAAGCCATTGACATTTGCATTCCAACAGGGACTAGAAAAATCAACTCCTCTACGAACCAGGCAATTAAGTTTCATAAGTGAATTTACCACGGATATTCAACACATCGTAGGAAAGGATAACTTTCCTCGGATTTATCTCGGATTGAAACAATTTTCGAAGGCAAACAAATTGATTTGAACAACTTGCCAATGATCAGAGTACCGATGAAGAGTTAAAAACTCTCGAAAAAGACCAAAAGACGGCGTCGCTTCAACTTAAACTAATCGAAATACCAAATACTAAAGCTTTGTTGATGTGCGATGTTTCCACAGCACGTATTCGACCTTATGTAACAAAAATCTTTCGGAAGCAAGTCTTCAATTCTATACATAATTTGGCCCATCCAGGTAAAAATTCAACAGTCAAACTTATATCAGAACGTTTCGTATGGTTAAATATGAGAAATGATATTAGGAATATGGTAGCTACTTGTATTAAATGTCAGAAGTCAAAGGTTAATCAACACAATCGTTCAGCGCTTAAAGAATTTCGAGTGCCAAACCGACGTTTTCGACACATTAACATTGATTTGATTGGACCTCTTCCACTTTCTGCAGGTTTTAAGTATTGTCTAACATGCATTGATAGATTCACTCGTTGGCCAACAGCAATACCTATTCAAGATTTGACAGCAAAAACAGTTGCTAGGGCGTTAAAGCATGGTTGGATAGCAAACTTTGGTGTACCTGATGCAATATCAACAGACCAAGGGACGCAATTTGAATCGAAGTTATTTAAGGAATTATCAAATTTAATTGGTTCAAAACACTTCCACACAACAGCTTACCATCCACAAGCTAACGGTATTATAGAACGTATGCATCGGACACTAAAAACTGCTATAAAGTGTCATACAGACAGCAACTGGATTGATTCTCTTCCGATTGCACTACTAGGACTCCGAACTACGTTTAAAGAGGACTTACAAGCAACACCGGCAGAAATGGTTTTCGGAGAAAACATAAAGCTACCCGCAGAGTTCTGCAGCAAGCTTACCGATGAATACTTAGAAAGCGATTTCATTAGCAATTTAAGAAAAGTAATGGAACAACTGAGACCTGTAGCTACATCGAATCATTCTTCAAACAAAGTTTTCGTTCAAAAAGATCTAAAAAATTGCACTCATGGTCTTTATAAGAGATGATTCTGCACGAGCTCCTTTCAAATCAACGTATGATGGCCCATTCAAAGTCATTAATAGAAACGATAAAAATTTTGACATCGAAATTGGTTCAAAAATTAAAAAAATAAGCATCGATAGACTAAAGGCAGCGCACATAACGAACGAACCTAAGACTATAATCAGCAATACAAAGCGGTATCCTGAATTTAAGAGCATATCAACCAAAACCAAATTTAATTCGCCAAAAGCAGTAATAAATGTTTCCAAGACAACTCGCGTTGGCAGAAAAGTTCATTTCCCTCAACGTTTTACGGACTTCATCTGACAATGAAACTGAAAGGGGAGTGGATGTGGATGATAAACTACTGTATTGTTTAAAAAATATCACTTTGATTTTTTGAGTTGAAACGCAGCTTAATAATTTTCTAGTATTCTATTGTTTTGTAAAATTTTCATTTTGTTATTTTTTCCTAACTAATTTTTCATTCTAATTTGTTCTTTTGAGTTGTAACGTAATAAAAGTGATTGTTTCTTGTTCCTGATTATTTAAATAAAATTAGATATTGTTCAACACATCTACAAGTTCAAGAATGGAACCCGCTACAAAACGACTCTCTAAAACTGTATTCGAGGATCAGTATGAAGAAGTTGCATTCCACCCTCAAACAACTTAGGCGCAGTACCCGCCTAGGAATGGGCGTCAGTTCTCCCTTCAGGACAATTTTGCTTGTACAGATTAGTACAGGGGTTGATATTTTAGTCGCTCCACCCGGATGTGGAATGCTTTACCCAAGTAATATCATAGAAAATAACAAAAGTTTGAATCGGCACAAATTTTCTTCCCCTATGCTTATTTCGTAACACCCGTACTGTTTTCCTAAAGATTAAAACTCCTTGAAGTGCACGTGAATTAATAAAAAAATGTTTTTTCCCTTCCCAAACAGTATAGCCAGTAACTCCAAGTCACCAGGTTCCAATATTAGAGGTGTGTACAATATTCGACGGTAAATCTTACAGCTGATTGTGAGTGTATAGATTGTTGATGAGATTAAAACAGCAAAGTTTGTACGGATAGGTTAGTGTTGAGAAACTGCACCTGCGAAATGAAGAAAAAACGCAAAAATTGAAAACGAAACGAAACATTACGTACTGCAGCACTGGTTACAACCACCGTTGTCTGATAGACCCACCAGAGGGGGACCCAATTATTCAATTGGCTGGGGCTTCACCATACCGAGTGTAAAGTCGACCTGACAGGCCTTCATAACTTCGAAATTATTTTGATCTTTTACTTTTAGACTCAGTACCCGGTACCCGTGGTGTGATGGATTGCATGTCCGCCTGTTAATCCAGAAGTTCGTGGTTCGAATCCCAACAGAGGCAAAAATGTTTTTTCCACGGGTATCGCCTTTCGCGAGGAACTGGCAAGTCATCCGTTAGTATTCATTACCATGAAAAGCGCATTCTCAATTAGCCGTTCGGAACCGGCGAAAAATTGTAGGTCCCCTCCATTCCCTCACAAGGCATGGTTGTGAGAAATGCACTAGGCCCAGGGGCTCCTCGCTCTGTTGCGCCACCCTATTTATTTTTATTTATTTTACATAAAAAAAACTACTAAAAGTGCACATATTATTGTTTTATTCAAACAAACCTCAAATTTAAAAATCTTTTTTTTTTTTTTTAATTTTACCCATTTTGTATTTTTTCAAATATCATAAAATCTATGGGTTTTAGAGTGCACTTATTGCAAAGTTTATTTTTTATTATTGTTTTGTTCATCTGTAAAAAATAAAGAAACTCTATGTTTATGAGGTATTTTCTGCGAAAAAATGACCTCAAAGTCAAAGCTTTGTTTGGGGAAGAAAATTTGGACACCACTTAAAATTGAAAATCTGGCAACCCTTATTCTATGAAAGCTCAACTTAAGTACAGTCTTAAAGATTGTTATTTCTACAAAAAATTAAGTCTAAGATAAGGTCTCTATCATCTGTATTGACAGAGATATCGAATTTAACACAGGTTAGGGTACACCAAAGTTAGACTTTTTTTAAATTGTCAAAAAGTGATGTCAAACTTGAGAAACGGACTTTACTGTGAAACAATTTTTTTCTTAGAATATGACCAAGAATCATATCCCAAAATATGTAAAACGAATTACGGGACACCCTGTATAGTAATGCCATCAAGATTACATAATTACATAACATGGTTCTTGTTATTTTAATAGAAAAGAACGATAATAAAAAATGTTTGTGAAGTTATGCAATTTTATTGATATTTAATACTAACATCTGCTGGAATTTTCGGTTTTTTATATTTTGTTTTGCCAGCTGCCATTATCAAATAGTTAAAGTAAAGTAAGTTCAGATAACCAATGATTTATTTCTTTAAAACCAAACAAACATTTGTTCAGTTTTTGAAAGTCGTGGTTTTAAGAACACAAGAATTTTTCATATGAGCAGCTTAAGCATTAGTTAGCATTGCCTTGTTTTCCTTATTTTTATGTTTACTGTTTTAAAAAAACATTTTAATTTTGGAACTGCAAACAAAACTCAAAAAACATACTTTTTAAAAAGAGTTCAATAAGAGTCACCTTTAATAGAAAAGGCAAATTTGAAGCTTTGTCCACATTAATGAAGAAGGGAATCATGAACATTTAGTGTTCAGCATTCAGCAGAGAACAGGTCGCATGTTACATTAAACAACCCCAAAAGACTCAACATTAGAATTTTTTATTAAGTCTCTGAAGAGTATAAGAAATAAAATACATAAATTAACAAATAGGGTACCGCAACAGAGCGAGGAGCCACAAGGCGGCCTAGCGCATTTCTCACAACAATGCCTTGTGATGTAATGGAGGGGACCTACAATTTTCTGCTGGTTCCGAACGGCTAACAGAGGAAGCGCTTTTCATGGCAATGTATTTACTAACGGAGGACTTGCCAATTCCTCGCGAAAGGCGATACCCGTGGAAAAACATTTTAGCCTCTGCTGGGATTCGAACCTCGAACCACCGGCCTAACAGGCAGAGAAGTAAACTATCAGTCCACGGTTACCAGAGGAAGGAAGTGTTTTTTTTTTGACGTGGAGGTTAGCGTGAGAAGGAATCGATACTCCTCATTCCAAAATGATGTTAAGAAATAGTACGCCATTTTCAAAATCTAATTTCTCTTAATATCGCATTGACGATTAGCACTGATGTGAAGGTTACTAGTACGTGTAGCAGTATTTTTTGTCTCAGAAGCCTTAAGTCAAGTATTTTCAACTTGGTGCGCCTGCTAAATATTCGTTCACACAAAGCTGGTCAGAGGTTGGCAGTAGCGGCTACTTGACTCATTGCAAGTATTGCAAGTAGCGATACTCACAAAAAACCCTCTTGTTCTCGTTACGTTACAATCACGTTTCACGATCCTTGCTGTAATGCACTTGCTGTTATTTGTTATTGTTCTGACATTTTCATGGATCCGTTATCGTTATTCGCAATTGGTCTGTGTCATGGCTATCGTTGTTTTAGGCCGCGCTTCCATTTGCAAGTAAGCTGGCTGAAGTCTTGCAGAAGTTTCTTGCATAAGCGTTTACATTGCTGTATGAATTCTTGTAATTTCTTTTGCAATAAATATCTTGCAAGAAGCTCGCGCATCATACTGTCGCAATTTATTGCAGAGGTATCTACACTGGGAAGTCATTAATGTCGCAAGAAATTGGGTTATTTACTTAAAATTCAAATCATGGCGAGAAGACGTAAACGTCTTCGCGAGACCATTCACGACTTCCCTTTGGGTCACTTTTTATTGTAAACAAAAACCAACTCAGCCGCGAGTGCAATATATACGAAACTATTCCGGTAAGCTGCAAGAACTGTCGCGAGTCAATGCAAACCTGTTTCAACCTGCAATTTATTGCACTCGCAAATACTCGCAAGAACTTATGCAAGAACTGTCGCGATCGAACTTGCTTCTCAGTTTCCACTTGCAAGTCACTGTCGGACAGACTGTCAGACATTTCTTGCAGAAGTTTTCTTGCAAATGGAAACGCGGCCTTAGGTTTCGCATTTTTGCTCGACGTCTCGTAATTTGTATAACAGTGGCTCTGAGTGTATTAAAGTTACTCAGCTGCATATGTACGTTACGTATCGGCGGCGGTGCTTACTTACTTACTTAGGTGGGCATTACAGTTCGGGGTGAACCTGGGCCTCAACCAACATCCTTCAATAACGACTTCGATTTCGGGCGAGCTCTCTCCAGTTTCGCACTCCAAGTCGGTTGAGGTCTTCATCCACTTGATTGCGCCACCTAAGACGAGGTCTTCCCCTTCCGCGATTTCCCTGCAATGTGCTTTCGAACACCCGACGAGCCTGAGCGTTTGTGTCCATCCGCTCTACATGGCCCAACCATCGTAGCCTCGCGATGCGTACTCTTCTGGCTATGCCCATGTCGCGGTATAGCTCATACAGCTCGTTGTTGTATCTTCTTCTCCACACATTGCCTTCACATACGGGACCAAAGATCATTCGGAGAATTTTTCTTTCGAAACGACCAAGAGTTTCCTCATCCGCTTTCGATAAGGTCCATGCTTCCGCGCCGTAAAGCAGGACTGGGATGATTAAGGTCTTATATAAGGTTACCTTGGTTTTTCTGGAGAGGGTTTTGTTTCTCAATTGCCTTCTTAACCCAAAAAAGCAACGGCTGGCAAGAGTAATTCTCCGTTTGATCTCCGCACTGATGTTGTGGTCCGTGTCTACAGCGGATCCTAGGTAGACGAAGTCCTGTACTACCTCGAAGTTATGTCTGTCTATTGTGACGTTTTGTCCAATTCGTCGATGTTCTGTGTCCTTGTTTGATGACAACATACACTTTGTTTTGCCCTCCTTAACCATCAAACCCATTTTTGCCGCTTCTGTTTCGATACTCGCAAAAGCACCTATGACATCACGCTTTTTTCTTCCCATTACGTCAATATCGTCTGCATAGGCGAGTAATTGTACAGACTTTTGAAAGATTGTGCCTCTGGTGTTGACGTTTGAGTTTCTTACAATCTGTTCAAGTATGATGTTGAAGAAATCGCATGACAGTTTGTCGCCTTGTCTAAAACCTTTTTCGACATCAAAGGTCTCGGTGAGTTCTTTACCGACCTTGACGGAGCAGCGTGAGTTACCTTACCTCCAAGACCGGTCGATTAAGCTCCGCTGGACTAAGTTTTGTGGGATAATGTTTTCAGTAGTCGCTTGTGATAGGCACCATGAGTGCATGCCAGCCTCATGATTTTCTTAGCAAAAAAAAAAAAAAATTGCGAAATTGCGGTCTGTGCTTCATTTCGTCCAAAGATTCTTTTCGAAAACATATACTGTCTGGGTTACACACACTCCCATTGGAAATAAGTTTTCAATACTGTTTAACATTGTTCAAGCGTATAGCGACTCATCTCGTTCCGCAGAAGTATAATACTAACTGACTTTCTGTAAAGCTGTCTATGATTTGAAAGGACACCACTTGATGGGCCATTCCTTAGAAGTCAGAACCGTCATGAGTTTGCTGAGTTTGAATATTTGCGTCTATGAATACGAATGAATTCAATATGATGTTGGTCGATTTCAAAGCAAATTATGAATTTCGTTTCAATCAGTTTATTGACCTTTTTTTTTTATATTATTTAGTTATTGTCGCATTTTGTACTGAATTAATTAAGTTGTACTTTTGCACGAGTATAAGCTTTCCATGCTTGCACAGATAAGCCTGAGACTTTTGACGTCTGGGAAAAGAATATTTGGTCCGTTATTGCATGCTGACGTACGGCCCCCAATGGTGCAAAAAGTGGTCAAAAAGTGTGCCTCTTGGCTAGAATTTATTCGAACCTTAACTTAAAACTTTGAATCTAGAAGCTGGTATAGATCGTGAAAAAATGGACATAATTTATTTTTTGTGACTGAACAAAATGATCAATCGAAAATTTGTGAAAAAAGTTTTTTAATTTAGGTTTTAATATAGAAATACAAATTTTTCGTGTCAATTAAATTCAAAATGGCGGCTGTCCAGAATTTCTTCGGAAGCACCTCATTTTTAAGACAGGTCAATGGCCGTAACTTCCTTAATTTTGGTCCTGGAACAAAATCCCGAAAATTTGTAGTTTGTATATAACAACAGAAAGAGGCGTACGTAGGATTTTTTCGATATTTTGTTTTTTTGCTAAATGGTGCACGTTTGAATAAAACGTTAAAATTTTCACTATAAAAAACGACAAAATTGTTAAAAAAAAAAACTATGCGATATAAAAAAATCTTACGTACGTCTACGGAGAAAGGTATTTCGAATATGCTGTCAAGATTTCGTATATAGATCGGTGAAGATTTGCTCGAGTTATGTATTCGGCCAGTTTAAAAAAAGTCATTTCGAGAAAAACGCTTTAACAGTTTTAAGTACTATAAAATCATATTAAATGCGTATATACCTTTAATCTGCTATGCCTGCGTTTGGGCAATTAGATATTTTTGCCGGCATCCATCCTTTGGTATGTTATTCTTGAGACCCTAAAGTTACTTTTAAGCCAAAAAAATTTCGATTTCTTCAAAATTCTATACCAGCTTCCCAGTTCCCACCTAAAGCTGAATTCTTGCAAATAACATCAAATTACATGCATTTTTTTCTTCTTGGGAAGTCTAAAAATAAACACTCCTGAGTTACTGTTCTTTACAAAAACAACGTATCTTTATTGAATATCTTATAGTTCGTACAGTTGAAAATTTAAAAGTTCTCCTCGTAGTATTTGGATTTTCGTATAAACACCTTATCCAGATGAACAGCAGCTTATAATTTCAACTTTGTACACCTCCAGTGACGCCTCTTAGCGTTGAATCAGATAGTGTTTCCAGTACGTATACAGATCCATTGTGGTACCGACCTGTTTTGCTTTAAAAGATAATTTTGGAAATAGCTTCGTCCGCTCTTGACAAAGACTGGAAATGAAAAAATCGAGAGTAAATCTCTTGTTTTTTCCTTTTAAACAACTGCAGCTAGTCTCGATTCGTGCTTTTTTTTTGGATTTTCAAATTCGGTAAACAAATTCACCACCTGTCTTGCGAGATCGCTCATCCTCGCCATCAAACTACGTGTTAAACAGATTGAGGCAATTTAAAGAGTCGAAAACGGAATGACATTTGTCGTGAAACTTCAAACAGCATAAGTCACCTTGAATGATATAGTCTTTTGCGATTTACAAGTTAGACAACTTTCTAACATTGCTCCGAGAAAGAAGCAAGAAGAGATTAAGAATTTTGGTAATAAAGGGCTTTTACGAATATTGACCCATTCTTGTTTTTCCTATCAATCCATTTCCACATCTGCCTGTTATGACTTTCCTATAAAAGTGTAAGTCTATACTTGATATTTGGGTTCTTCAAACTTGAAGGTGCAGTATATATGTTTCAAGGAAGATTTATTTCCTAGATAAATTAAATGATCTAAGTAAAATAAATAAAAACAAGACTCTGCTCTCTTTGGAACATCGTAATAGATTTGGACGCGTGCCGTTAGTAACTAAACCATTATCGTTGTCGTAATTCCACATAGTGGCCTAGTCAATTTGCCAGTTGCATCCCTCCTTTTGAATAATTTGAACACAATACCTGACTCGCAAGGAATGCGCACCAGTTCCTCCTTCAGTCCCATTTCAGTAGAGTTTTGCAGTAGAGTATGGAGGTTTATATCTTAGCCACTCAATACGGAAGTGGTATTCTTTACCTAACTCAATTTTCTTCACTCATTTGAATGCCCAAAAATCTGAAATTATTATGCATCTGGGCCTTCTTTCTATTTTTTCCTTCATTCATTCCATTGACGTGCTCCTGAATTATAAGAGAGGAGAAGATTAGGACTCGTCTGTATACGCCCAACAGCGTGCTGAGGTCATTTGTAACTTGTTCAGATTAGTTTCTGTCTAGTCTCATTTTGTATTTCAGCGGAAAATCTTTGTAGCTGCAATTAATGTAACCCATCTCCTCGGATTGAAGCCCGCAGATTTATCTTATGTAATTAAAGAATTTGTGACATTTGCACATACATTTGTATGTAGGTACTTACATAGGTCAAAACCGATGAATTTCTAATTTTTTAATATTAGTGATGGTCGTGTACTGATAAAAGTTCCAAACTTTGTATCGAATTGAAAATAATTTGAGTTTTTGATAAACAACATTTGGCAAATTAGTATAATCAGGCAACTATTGTGTTCCAATTAATTAGAAACCAAAAACAGTTGTTCAAATCTCTAAATTTTGAATTAAACTAACAAAAATTTTATTGCGCGATTGATCCGTTTTGTTTGGTTAGATCTAATTAAAGATTCATCAACTGTTTGCATTAGTCCCACGATCTATTGGCTTTGTCTTTCAATCAAAACCACAACAATACGTAAACGACACACGCGTGTTTGAGATCGAACTATAAATTGGCTACTTTCTATTTCCAAAAGCACTTATTTAAGCCATCAGCCAAGTCAGAAGTTCTAAAGATGTTTCGCGTAACAGTTGCCTTGAGTTGTGTCTTATTATTTGTGAGCGCAAGTGTGCTGCCAGAAGATAATGACGATCGTGTTATCAATGGCAGGGATGCCTCAATCCTCGACTTCCCACATCAGTGCTCGTTGCAAAAACTGGAAAGACACGCATGTGGCTGCAGCATACTAACCAATAAAGTTATGCTGACAGCAGCTCATTGTCTTGATGGAGCAACCCAAAGCGACATCAACCATATGACTGTTCGTGTAGGAACAAATTTATGGGAGTCTGGTGGAGTTCTTAAGAAAGTCGACAAAATTCAGATACATCCTTCCTATGAACAAAAATCCTATAGCAATGACATTGCTGTGATAAAGCTGGCATCACCACTTGCATTCAGTAACTCAATTAAGGCCATTAAATTAGCAACAAAGCAGCCAGCTGATAACTCGAAAGTGGTCATAAGTGGATGGGGCTATAAGAGCGAGACCGAAAGGGAGATGTCAGATAAACTGCAGGAAACAACCGTTAAATACATTTCTGGAAAAGCTTGTTCTTCCTCCCTCTACAAGTACTTGGGTGAGATCAAGGATGGTATGGTTTGTGGTGTGGGCGAGACAAATGACGCGTGTCAAGGTGATTCTGGTGGACCATTGATCGATGCAGTTACACGTGATTTAGTAGGTGTAGTGTCGTGGGGATATGGCTGCGCTCAGAAAGGTTATCCTGGTATATACTCCGACGTAGTGTATTTTACTCCATGGATCAATAAAGCAGCTGCAGCTATATAAAGGATTGTGTATTAATAAACTGCCAATAAATTGTGGCTCTTGAACTAATTTTTGAAAAAAATTGATATTCTTTTGTTTACTATAATGGATGGATTATTGTGCTGTTGCCAAACGTATCCTTTTGACATTGTCTAATATGTGAAGTGTTTTTGTCACAACTCAGCAACATTGAACTTAATAACAATTTTAAGTGCATTGCTGAGCTGATTAAAACATTGCTGAGTTTCGATAAAAACGCAACAATCATTGCTGAAAATATCGTGTTATTTACAAATTCTTCTTAATTCCTGGAGCGGGTAAGAGTTACACTTTAAGTCTAGTACTTAGTGCACACCTGTAAACCATGTGGTCTAGTGAAAAGTTTTCAATCACGAGCAGTGAATCTCATAAGAGTGCAAAATATACGGGAACTTTTGCATTCACGAGGTAAGGCTCTGACAGTTTGATTACAAAAGAAAACAATCTGTGTGCGATTGTAAACCCTTCCTGTCACTTTTGGTACGAAATTTCATCAAAATGGAAACGAAATTTCGGAAATGGAAAAAATAATCGATGAACGTTAACCCTTAAACTATTCATAGAGACAATTTTCTCAAGGTCCGTCGATGAATTCAAATCACAAATACTTTCTTGCTAAAAATAAAGCAGAACCGGCTCAGCTGGTGCTGCCACTTTCAAAGAAGAGCTCTGATAAGCCCGGGCGAAAAAATATTTTCCTACCGACAGGATCACGACCAGGAAATAAGACCAGGGAGTCTGAAAAACTGTAGTTAAATACAATTGCAAAGCAGTAGATCGACCTCAGAAATAATGCAGACGTGTTTTGGCATTCAGTGTGAAGCTGAAATTTACGATAGTTGTGATTACTTTGAGATTATAATGTTCATAGGGCCGTGAAAGGAGAAATTTGGGAAAAAGCCAAAACATTTATTTCAATCGATTATTTCAATTTCATGCTTCAATATGATTTCATGCGAATGCCCCAAATGGCCTATCTGAATGATGACGATATGCTTCATATTTATATGATATGATGCGGCATGTCGCTTTAGCATTAACATAGCCCCAAAAAAATAGCCTAGAGGTGCTGAATCACATACATTGGTAGCTCTTGCGATAGTTCTAAGTGCCATTCAATCAAAATACTCCAGTTTCGCTTATTCACGTATCAATTCAACCACAGAAATGAACTTCGTCGCTTAACACAATTTCGATAATGAACCTTTTTAACAGACCACATATTATATTTGGATAAATATTTGGATAAAAGAATTCAATAATGTTTAAGCGACTGTAGATATTTGACAGTGGCACAAAACAAGAAACGTGCGTAAAAGCCTGTGTTGTCAGAAATATAATTGCAAAAAACTGCTTTTACATTACAAAAGTTGTTTTTAGATTTTTTTAAAGGAAACCTCGTCTTAGGTGGGGAAGACCTCAACCGACTAAGAGTGCAAAACTGGAGAGAACTCACATGAAATCTAAATTTTTATCAGAAGTAAGATGTTGGTTAAGGATCAGGTTCACAACAAACTGTCAAGTCCACCTTAGTAAGGAAGGTTGTTTTTTTCAATTGGAAACAGTACTTCTCTTATTGCTATACTGTGGAGCGTAGCGTAGGGTTGAAGAGGGCCCGACCCAAGTAACAATTTTAGCTCTATATTAGCTCTTGCAGGGCTTAAAAAGCTGGGTTAACTGGCCGATTTAAATTCATGTTGCTCTGCAAGCGCTTCTAGAGCTGATATAACACTTATTAAGAGCATTTTTTTCGACTTTGAGAGCTAAAATTAGCTCTATATCACTTCTTGTATACCAATTGTAGTCTGCAGTAGCATTAGTGCAAGCGTTATCACCATTCTAGAGCTGCTTAAAAGCTACTTTCGTGGTATTGAAATGCACGAATAGGGCTCTAAATATGATGCTATAATGGCTGTATGCTCTACAATAGAAACAAAATTACATTAGTGTTTTGATTTACAGCACTCTGCTCTATTAAAGATTTATAAAAGCTGGTTGTATCACATTTTGCTGTAAAATGGAAATATAAAAAAGGTTTACTTAAGTGTGAGTGAAAAAATAATAGTGCTAATAAAGACAATGAAAATTGTTTGCTGGTATAAGAACTTTGCAATAAGTAACTTTTCGAACATACACTCATAAATCTTGAGAAAGAAAATGTTCGAACTAATGAATAGAAAAAACTGAAACATATTTTCGTGACGGTGAAATATTAATTAAATAACACGATAAAGACAATGCTGAGTAATGATTTCATGTGCCACTCTATTTTCATCACAAACATAGATGTTGCACTTCGAAAATTTACAACGCGCCTTAGAAATATTTAAGTTTTAGTAATAAATAAAAACAAAATCAAAAAAAGTGTATGGAGAAATTGGTATGAAAATTGGTAGTCATTACCAAAACCACCATTTTAATGACGCCACACAAAAACATCTCCTTTAGAGCTACTATACAGCCCATAGTGCTACACTGTTGTCTTTATAGAGCAGCATAACCACGAAACAGGGTGCCTCGTTTAAAAATTTTTTTGCTAAAATAATTTTTGATGACATTTAAATATTATTTACACACATGTTTCATGTTAATTTAATTTGTTCGCAGTGATCAATACACAACAAAATTGAAACTGGGAAAATAGTTATACATATTCATTTGTGACCACTTTTTTGTAGGTATTATGTTCTTAAAGCCCAAGTGTTTTCTTTCAATTAAAATTCAAAAAATACATTTTCCATGTTCTTTTTGACAATAAAAAAAATTAACAAGAGAGAAAACTACACATAAATACAGGTCTCCAGAAGCACATTTCACAAAGACAACTTCATAATTAGAACCTCTAAAATAGTTTGATCACGAGCAAAAACTTTTTTTATGTTAAAAAAATCTCGTCACATATTGTCAATGTGAAAACTCAAATCGTTATGTCAAAAAAGCAGTGTAATTTTTTTTTGATTTAAAATATTCATTTTTTCACTTTACTTTGACTTTATGACCCTGTCGCACCTGGAACGTCGAAAAAATTAGATTTTTCGTGATTTTTTTCCCTGCATTAAAATGTTTATTACAACTGAACTAACATGTTCTTCTTTTGACAGCTGAAAAACAACCTTCATATATAACATTGGAACTTTAGATATAGTAAATAATAGAGTGAAACAATTCTCTTTTCGATAAATATGTTCCGAATGAAAAGTTAGAAACGAAATATATTCTATGTAAGAGTATCACCCTGTACATTACTTCTTCTTTATTCAATTATTCTATTTTTTGACACAATTGTTTTATTCTGAAGCTCCTTTAAGGTTGAGTTAACCTGCACTGTAAAGCGTTAAGCTCCCGATTAGCTCTTAGTGCATCTCTCGAGCAGATATAATGCCTTTGTAAAGCAAAGAGATTTAAAATGAGTTAGGCTCGTGGAGTGTTGCAGTAAAGGTTGTAATAAAGCATATTTATAGAGCAACTAGCTTTATAAGGTTTAAGAGCTTGGAGATGTTGTAAGGCACACATTTAGAGCATTAGGCTCGTGGAGTGTTGCGGTAAAGGTTGAAAGAAAGCATATTTATAGAGCAACTAGCTTTATAAGGTTTAAGAGCTTGGAGATGTTATAAGACACACATATAGAGCATTAAATAAACTAAAAATTGCCAGAAGCTGTAACAAAGTTCAAAATAGAGCAGTAGCCACGGACTTAACTCTTTTAAAGCTTTTTTAAAGCATATTTAAAACTTGCAGCTCCAAAAATGTTACTAATGGGGAATGAGTCGATTCGCCATCGTGTACAGAAATTAATACCTACTCTTTCAAAATTTTGAGGAATAGAATTGGCAAGATACAACTTGTGCAAGACTAAAAACTTCTTAATCGGCCAAAAACAGTATCCAACTTGACCCGCTTTTTCAATGTAAAATGCGTTTATGTTTACCTACGAGGCGTACTTTTGATAAAACGAGCGCCTACGTTAATGAGCAAAATTGCCAAATTTGGATTGAAAAAAACTCAAAAGTCTCTGTGAGATGGTTTTACATCCAGGGAAGTAACGTCAATGCAGGGCACTGTAGAGCCAAGATTATTTGATTTTTGTATTTCTTAGTTGAATGGCATCGATGTAGTAGTGTATGATATGGATATGAATATCATTTGAACGAAATTCTCCTAATCTATATTGCAAAATATTTAAAATTAAGCGAGTGAAAATTAAGTTCCGGAGCCGGAGGCGCCTCGAAAAAAAGTTGATTTGCGGTGTGCACCATAACTCGCAACAGAATCATCTGAAGCAAAAAAATAAAAATGCATACGTTAAAGAAGATGTTTCACGAGGTAATGACGGGAGTATTTTTTTTTCTTTCCTTTTTTTCGATTTTCCGTAGCAAAAAACCCGATTTCCACTAAAAAAATCGGCTAATTTAGTATTTACTAGCAAACCCGGCGAACTCCGTTTCGCCACCAGATGGCTTCATTTTTTGTAACATTTCGTTTTGGGATTAAATATTTCATTTTACAACAGTAATGAATTCATTTCGTTAACAACATTTTTTGTTTTTTGGATATTAACACAAACAAAGCGGATGGCTTCCCAACTCGTGACCACGCAAAGTATAGCTGCCCACGTGAAAAACAATGATTTTCTAAATTTAACCCGCAAACACTAAGCAATTGGTCTTGCGAATTGTTAATTGTCATTGCGAACGCAAGGTGAATCGGAAATTGCAATTGTTTGAAGTCAAACGGAAGATCAGTCGGAATCATTGGTATTCGAGGAATACATACGTCTTCACCTGCGTACTTTCCGTTAATAATGGTTGCCTCAATCAAATTCGGCATAAGTCTTTTCACCGCAAGTGGAGTACCGTTGCAAAGTCACGGTGGATTCAAATTACGCAATATCATATATCATATATTCACCAACTGAACCAACTTTAAGTTGTAAGTTATGTGGTGGAAATCCTGGTAGCTCCAGAGAGTTCAAAAACCCCGTTGGATAATTTACTACATCATCGGGATTTGTTATGGAATCAACGGATTTGTATGTCACCAAATCGCCATCGACTTTTGATTGAATGGTGAAATTCAGTGCATTTACATCATTATTATTTGCAGCGAGAATTGCTTGTTGACTTAACCAAGCACAATTCTGATAGTTCTCACTATAGGGAAAACATTTTCAATAAGAGCTAATTGAGAGTCTAGAGTCTACGAATCCGCAAAAGTCGTTGGTAAGAGTAATTAATCCAGTTGTCGCATCAACTGGAACTTTCCATTTCCAACAGCTAACAATCGTTTGGAAAATTGTGCAGCACTTTGTGTGAAGTTAAGTGCTTCAAGTGATTTCTTCATCATCCTAATCAATGAGCCCAAACAATGAGCTTGCGTTGCATCAACAATTTTCCTATTGCACTTGATCGGGAAATATTGCATGTTGGAATATCAATTGTGTTTAAATTGAGTGGCAACTTAAGCGCAGAATGTGCAGTACGACCCCCATCTAGAAGAGTCGCTGCAATTCCAGATGATGCTAACGCTAAAACTATGTCACATCTTGATTGAATAGTGGCTGAAATCAATGAAATGACAAATGTTTTCCCTGTTCCTCCAGGTGCGTCCAGGAAGAATAGACCACCAGTATTATTGGTCCAATTTCTAAATTGCCATCATCACTGTAGTTCGCAGTGGGATCATATTGGAATGCCAAGCGATTGTATAATGCCAATGATCTTCGTGTGCTCAAGCGTTGTCTCAATCTGGCATTTTCTCTTATTATATTTTGTTGTTCTTCGCTTAAGTTCGGTGAATACACTTCTTACTGGCTCGCACGTCTTACTTTTGGCATTTTGGACTATTGTCTGACTGGTGAATTTAACCTTAAATGCACGATCCACATAATTTACATAGTTAAACTTACCACCTTGAGGACGAATGCCTGCTATTGTATTTGAATTGATTTGATGGTTTCCAATTGAATTATTAGGAAACGAATAATTTTAATCTCAATTTCACAATTTTACATTGAAAGATCGTGTGTCACATGAAACTGAGTTAACTCATTTAATAACTGATCAGAGTTGAATGTATGTAATTGAAAAATGATTTTCCCTTCCCGCTTTTCTCTTGAAATTTTTCCTGAATTTTCTTTGCTATAAGCCTCATGGAGCCTGAGACCTTTCCAATGAATGCAAAACCGTGGAAATCGGTTCGTGAGTTCTGGAGTTATAGCGTCAGGAAAGAAAACCCGACTTATTTTTATATATATAGATTACAAAAAATAAAAAAGTTCTCGACAACATCTGGTGAATTATGTGGAGAGGTACTGTTCAAAATTTCAAAGAAATTGGTTCAGTAGATTTTGATTGTGCGCGATATCACACGGACTTCAAATATTACAAGTCTCAGAAAAACCATTTTAAAAACGCAGAAGTGTTTGGTCGTTTTGGCCAGACAGAGCTTTTATTTAAATTTTGTAACTTTTACCAATTTTTGAAATAAATGGACGCTACTTTAAACTATAAATTGATATTTAACCCTAAAGAATATTCATATGACACGTTGGTCAACGAAAGAGGACGTGTGCTTAAGTTTGAATGATTCATGGTACGAAGTTCTTAAGACTTTAAAATCAACCAATGATGATTTTGCCGAAAAGTCTGTTGCTCGATAAAAAGCGGCGGAAAATTCGATTTACTTTAAGTAGCAAGAAAAGCTTAATGACTCATCTCTGTTGTGCATAGATTCAGAACTAATGTACAAGATCTCATAAGACGATATAGTTAATGCTTTTGCAAATCTTTAAATTTTACAAAAAGATTACGTGAAAATTGATTGATTTTATTATCAATAGGTATCCGGATTTTGAACAAAGTATTTAATAGACGTTATTAAATTATTTATTAAACTGTCGATAGAACACAAATTATAAGTTTGCAATTTCAGAGTAAATGTAATTAATATGATTGCGAACTAAGGTCAGTATTGGGGCGCCAAAAATTGAATAACCTACTACCGGGAAGTTTGTAAATCTGCCACTGTGTTCAGATTAATGCGTATACTAACATACACCATGCCTCGAATATAAATAACAACATCGGAACAGGCCCGTTTATGAAGGAATTCATTCGGGGTCGTAGAATACAATAGCGCGCCGCACAGCTGCCGCCAGGTATGAAAAATTTTCCTTACTAAACCTTACAATAAGTAGTACAAAATAAACATTCTAAATTTGATTAAAAAAATTTTTTTAATTTTTTTTTTGTTATTCGCATACGCACAATGAAGTTACAGGTGATTAAAAACAATTTAAATGTAAGACTTATGTAAAAATTTTGGATAAGAACGATATTAAAAAAATTGTTTAAAACTAAGAATTGTATTCTATTAAAAAAATTAGCTTGTTTTTGATCTAACTTCAGTGTGCATGCGAATAACAAAATGAGATTTTCAGGACTTCAAGTTGAAGAATAGACAGTTTTCAAGTGCAAGGTCTGAAACCTATAAAATCACTATGTACGGTTCTTTGAGTCTTTGAGCTGGAGGGGAGAAGAAAATTACAAAAAATCCTTTGACTATTTCGTATTTCGATAGCAAAGGAACATTTCTACAAAGTTTGAGCAAAATCGGAGGTACAACAACATTACGGTTTGACCGTTTTCATATGGAATGGCTCATAAGCTCAAAAGTAGCTAAATCTTGTTTTTCTTGATTTTGGAGGCCTTATATCGCAACAACGTGACGTGATAGAGAAGTTCTGAGGTTAGATCTGAATTCAGGATAAAGTTTTTGATATTATAATTAGCATATAATCACAATAATCAATTCATGGCCATTTTTTCAAATGTAATCCAAAATCATAGTCTCAATCGCTCTGGTACTGGTGTGACTTTGACATCTCAACGACAATTTGGTGAATTACCAATGGCAGATTGTGCAGAAGATCCAAAAGAAGCTGTCCTTCCTAACTCATTTCATTCTTTAACCCTCAAGAAAAAGACAAAGCGATCAGAAAGCGAGAAACCAATCAACAATAAGAATAAATGTTGATTTCCACTTTCCACACACTTTTAAAAGCAAAAATTGTTCAAAAAAACTCAAATAATATCTGCGTAGTAGCGAGTTGCGAAAACGGTACCCGTGGCGTGATGGTTAGCATGTCCACCTGCTAACCCAGAGGTTCGAGGCTCGAATCCCAGCAGAGGCATAAATGTTTTTTCACGGGTATCGCCTTTCGCGAGAAATTGGCAAGTCCTCCGTTAGTAAAATCATTGTAGGCCCCCTTCATTCTCTCACCAGGCATGGTTGTGAGAAATGCGCTAAGCCCAGGGGCTCCTCGCTCTGTTGTGCCATCCTATTTATTTATTTTTGAGTAGCGAAATACAAATCGTCTTGCTGAAAGCTGCAAAAATATCCATTCAATTGAACAATTCGCTACCGATTCACGTTCTCAATTTAATTTCCCAACTGATGTATGTCAAATGCTTTACATTGTTTTACATGAAAGTGCGTGTAGATCTTGCCTGCGACTCGAGAAAGTACTTCAAGAGTGATCTTGTGACTAATGAGATTAGTTTTTGATCAATATTGTATACCAATAATTGAAATCGTCATAAAATAAAAAACCGATAACAGACATCTACAGAAATTAGTGAAACAAAACAATAAACTCTGGTAAATGTCAAAGTCTCCACATTTTTCACTTCAATAAAGTAGGAAAACAAATGTTTCATTCTATTTTCACAAAAGCTCTCATTTTATTACTCCAATTTCAACAGCGTTTGAATAAAAACAATTATAATTTATTCATTGCAATTGATGTGTCAACGATCCATGGAATTATACTTGAAACATCAGTATATACACCAGGATAATTAGGTTTGTTGCATCCCTCTCCCCAAGAAACAATTCCAACTAATTCATTGCTATCGTTTTCATTGCTTACCAATGGACCACCAGAATCGCCTTGGCATGCATCAGAGTTGATGCCCACTCCACATATCATTGTATCCCTGATACGATAACCGTATTTATACGGACGGGCACCACATGTGTCCTTCAAAAGTATGCGAATATCTGTTTTTTGCAGTTGAGTGGGTCTTTCACCGTTCTCAGTCAAGCGCCCCCATCCACTAACACGGCATGAAGTGCCTTCAACTGGCAAGGCTGTAGGCAAGGTAACAGGCCGCATTGTGTTACTATAATGAATTGGTGTCTTCATTAGAATCATAGCAACATCGTTCATCATTGACAATCTGTTGAATTTCTCATGAATTTTGAATTCCTGAACGTCCCGAACAACTCCTCCACCATTTTTCAGGACAGATCCACAACGTACTGTCAACTGTGGAATGTGTGTTTCATTGTAATTGTTAAAACAATGTGCCGCTGATATGATAAGCCTTCTGTCAAATATGCTTCCTCCGCAGAAATGAGACCCATAACGTTGGATCGAACACACGAAAGGATTGTCGTATATTGAAGCGTACTCTCCATTGACTATACGATCATCCTCGTCAGCACTTGCAAGGCACAAAAGGCTTAAGGCAACAACTATCAAACGGTACATTTTGTTGATTTGTGGCTTGAGAAACGAGACTATTGGGTTTTATATAGTGTAGCAGCAAATAAGTTTACTCAACTGTTCAAAGAATTCTTAAGGCACACGGTTGGAAATTTGGAACAAAAAATGAGCTTTTCTTTCGCTTTGTTCTTGCTCTGCATTGATAGATGTAGTGATTTTGTTGTTGCTTTTAACTGTCAAAGCGGGCCAAATTTCAACCAAACCAAACTTTTTGCTTTGAGTTAGGGTCGCGTTGGGCGCCCAACAATATTGCACAATGTTTTTACTGTCCAATAATATTCTACAAGCTCCTTCATTTTAAGCGTTCAATTAAATTGAACCATAAAAATGGTGAGCATGGTTTTTTGTATGTTTTTTTCACCGGGTCTGTCCGGCAAGTTGTTAGTGACTTGAGAGACGATCACCTCAACTCCAAACTTGGGTTTCGCCCAGGTACGTCAATGGGCTCATTAGTTAGATGTTGCCGTACCCTTCTAAGATGCAAACTTTCTTTCTTATCATCACAAATGCTCTTGAAAATTGGTATGATTTCAACTGTATTTGCAGTAACTTTTCCAAAACATTCGATCAACTCCATCGTGTTGTAATATTAAGTAAGCTCAAGGCTTTTGGTTTTCCAGCAGTACTTATGTTATGGATTTGGTCCTTAACGTATTTGTTCCACTGAAATTTTGCCCAAAACCATCCATCCGATGCCATTATCAGGTTGTTTCATCTCCGCCAAATATATTTGCGCACAAATATCACTTCCTAGTAATAGGTCGATGAGTGCGGGTTCGTAGAGATAGTGATCTGCTTACGAAAGACCCTTAAGGTGGGGCCATTTACCGTGTAACACTCGTTGGACCGAGAGAAGGGCAGTCAGCTGCTTGAAAAACAAAGTCTAAGCGGACGTTTTAAGTGTCTAGTAGGGGAAGCAAATTGGACTTCAACAGATTGTTGCGAAGTGCTGCTGCTGACCAAACCTAACCCTGATAATTCAGCAAAGGTGCGTCGCTTTCCAACTTCAGCAGCAGTGCGGTAGACTCAGTGATCAACGATGTTGCTGACCCATTATCGATCAACGCTCGCAAAAAGTGCAGCTTGTTATCTGCTGAACGGGCCTTAACAACTGCTGTTGCCACAAGCACCTAGAGTAACACTATGTCACGGGTGGAAGTTTATAGCATCCCCATGGGTTTGTGGGAGCTGTTGTTGTTCAACCGTTGGCTGAAACTCAGACTTGGTTGAGTTCAACGGCGCCGGCCGGTGCCTGAGTCGTCCAATCGTTGTTAAATCTTACCTGTGATCGGTTGTTGTTGGTTGTTGACAGTGTGGGGTCTCTGTTAGCAGAAATATCACGACGAGAGACTAAGACACTCTTCGAAAAAGTGTCCGTAAGATTAACACCTTGGTTCTTCTCGAGAAGAACCAAGGAGACACTATACAAAACACTCATCATCCCAGCCCTGTTATATGGTGCAGAAGCATGGGCCCTCTCACAATCGGATGAAAAGTCACTTGGAGTCTTCGAGAGAAAAGTTTGCGTTAATCAAGAAGACAACGTTTGGCGAAAAAGATACAACGACGAACTATACGAGCTGTACAGCGACATAAGCTTAGCCAGAAAAACTAGAGTCCAACGACTAAGATGGCTGGGCCATGTAGAGCGAGACATCAGCGCTCCAGCGTGTAAAGTCTTCAACGCCAAACCAGAGGGAGTCAGAAGCCAAGGTAGACCTCATCTTCGATGGAGCGACAAAGTAGAAGGAGATCTCCGCCAACTTGGAGTGTGAGACGACAGGCTAGAGATCGAGGCGGCTGGAGAGGCATATTGGACAAGGCCTAGGAGCACCACGCTTTAGTTGAGCCACCTAAAGAAGAAGAAGAAGATTAACAACTTTTGTAAACCTTCAATCTGCAAACATTCTTTTTCGTCCAAAATTGTCCATGTTCAAGAAACGCTGGTATTTCCGCATCGTACGTTTGCCTCGGTTACATACTTGACATGATAACTGCCTATGGGAAGTGTCTTCGCTGCTTTGAACGGCTGCTTGACGACTTGCTTGCTCCCTTCAACTTTCCGTCGGGCGTACCACAAGGCAGTCACCTTGAACCTTTGCTTTTCACTGTCGAAGTTAATGACGTTGTTTTCATTTATTAGTTTAGTTTCTATGTAAGTGAGTACATTAAGAATTAAATTCTTTTCATTTGTACCTTAACAATATGTAGATATATTAATCAATAGACATAAAATTAGAATAAGAATATACAAAAAAGTATACAGATTACAATCGCAAGAGAGTTAATACAATTTAGTTAAATAAGGTGTTCGATCGATTACTTTTAACAAAAGAATACAGCATTATTTTGAATTTAGAGGTTGATATGCAAGAGCGTACAGGCATTGGAAGTGAATTCCATAATCTGATAGCGTGAACAAAGAATAGGCGTTTGCTATTTAAAAAGTTAAAATAAGGAATATTCACTGTTTTCGTACGAGTTGAGCTGGGAAAACTTAATCTTTCAAATAGATAGGTTGGTTGATGACTTTGTATTATATTATGTAGGAAAATACAATTTCTTATATTTATGTGTTGCCTTAAAGAAAAACCTGTGATATTTGATGAAAATCTCGATATGTGACTTATTTACGAAGTCCATATACAAAACGTACTGAAGAGTTAAACGCAAGTTCAAGTCTCCGAAAAGAAAATGCATCTGGGTTGCTATAAACTACAGCAAAATAATTGATGAGAGGCATGAAGAGAGCTTGTACAAGCCTCAGTTTAGTTTGAGTCGGGATAACATTGGCTGATATATAAAGCTGACGTAAGCCGCAATAAATTCTCCTGACAATAAAATGTATATGGCTATCACATGATAACGTGCGGTTGATATAAATACCTTAATTGTTGACTTCATCTACATACGGTACTGTATTGTTTTTCAGAATTAATACGGGTATGCTAGAAGTATCAATAGGGTTTTTAGATATGATTATTGCTTTTGATTTGAGTGGGTTCAGTTGCAATTTATTAAGGAAAGCCCAGTTATCAATGCGCTCCAAATCTTCATTCATCCTAACAACACAATCTTCTATTAGACCGATAGGTCTTGAAAGTTTTATCTGAGCATCATCTGCATAGAGATCCATCGTGACATCATGACAAACATCTAGTAGATCGTTAATAAAAGTTGAAAAGAGGAGCGGACCTAAAATGGATCCTTGAGGAACCCCACTTAAGACTCTCATAAACGACGAAACACCAGAGTCAGTGCAGACGTGTTGAGATCTTCCTTCCAAGTAGCTTTCGACCAGAAGCAGAGATCTTCGGCTAAAGTTGAAATTGATTTTGAGCTTACTAAGGAGAATATGGTGGTCAACACTGTCAAAAGCTTTTGAAAAATCAAGCAGACACAGAATTGAGATGTTGTTACGGTCAAAATCATACCTCAAATCATCAAGAATTTTTACTACAGCTGTTGTGCAGCTGTGATTCTTTCGAAAACCAGACTGGCAAGATGTTATTAAGTTATTTTGACCTATGTAATCATTAATTTGATCGCGCATAACTATTTCAAATACTTTAGATAAACAGGGAAGAATACTTATTGGTCTATAGTCTTCAGGCTTGCTTCTGTTTGTATTTTTGGGTACAGGAACCACTTTGGCAAACTTCCAAATTGCCGGAAATTCTGATCTCGTAATACATGAATTGATAATGTGGGTAAAAGTGTAATAAATGTGAGGTAGGATTAGTTTTACAAATTTAAGAGACACCCCGTCATGACCTATGGCATTAGATTTTACGGTAGATATTGCTTTTAAAACTTCAGACTCAGATACACAACGGAACTCAAACAGATTTGCTGCTACTTCTTCGTCGCCTTGCAAGCTTAACACATTAGAGTTTGGTACTATGTTTTGACTATTACCAAGAAAATAATGATTTAAGATATTAGGGTCCAAATCACATTTCAAAGATGTTTGGTCTATAACTTTTAACGCTTTTAGATTTTTCCAAATTTGAGAGCTACTGTGAGTAGGATCTAATTTGCTAGAGAAAAAATTTGCCTTAGCTTTACGAATTTCGGAGGTTACTTTATTTCTATGGATGGTATAAATTTGCCAGTTTGTTCTGCTACGGGTTTGGCGCCAACGGGAGTATGATTTGTCTCTCTTTTTCATCCAATCCTCAATGTGTTTTGAAAACCACGGTGATTTCACAAAGTCTTAAGCCTTGGTGTTGACGAAAAGCTGATAGAAATGCTCGTTGTTCAGCTTGGCAAGATAGTCGTACGATGATGGGAGTTGTTTTCAATTGCGATCCGGGTTTTGGCTTTGGTCGGAAAGATTCGATATGAAGGGAGAGCTGATGATCAAGAACAGTAGCAATGTTTTTTACGATGGCCTTTGTGTCTTCGTTGGGGGTGAACGGTATTCCTCTACTAGCAATGTCACTTAGTCTCTGAGTACGCTGGTGGTCAATTAGTTGTTCGGAAAGTTTTTCATTGCATAATTTAAGAACAGCAATCTCATTCTCAGCAGCATCTAAGCGAGTTGAAAGACTCTTAACAAGATCATCTATTTTACAAATTAAACGGTCTTCAGTTTCTTTTAAGAGAACTTTTATTTGTTCAAGTACGCTTGATTCTATTGATGTCGGTCCAGCAGGAGAGTTTGCACTATGAGTTTGTAGGTCAGTTACAGTGTTAGCAGGCGTTTTGGGGCTGAGGTTTCCACTCAAATTGCTCCTGACAATATTGCGAACCTCATGAATTTTGTCATTTCCATTGTTTTTTCTTGTAGCTCTGCCACTGGTGATTGCAATGTTGGGCATGATGGTGTTGATGATGATGAGCAGAGAACACAATAATATTCAAGGGGCAGGGCAAGTTAAGCAGAAAACAATACAGCAATTTAAGGGAGACACAAAAAATGGCACTCACGTATCACCGAATTTAATAAATGGTTTATAGTTTTATTTCAATTAAAAATTCTTTTAGGTTGACTTCACAGTAGATTTAATTTGAATAAGTGTTATTCTTTTTATTTCCTTGTACTTTTAAATATCAAAAAAAGATAAAAATATAAATAAAAATTACGGAAACTTCTGAGAGCAGCAAAAAGTACGTCTATTCACTAGCAGACATTCTCTCTTTCTGTTTTGTTCATTTTATTCGGTAAAATTCTGATTTTCACAGACAGTATGAAAATTTTGAAATCCATTTAGTGTTTACTTCAATGTTAACCTTAAATTTAGTGAGCACATAATCTCAGCTGCAGGGTTGGCAAAATTACTTGATGATCCTTACATAACATTATCTTTGTATAACTTATACTTATACGCTATGCCTTGAAAGTCCTACCTTGGGAAGATCCTTTTAATCTACCTCATTATGAACATCGTATTCAGCTCTTGCATATGCAAACCCTCAAAGGCCTCTTATGGTTGACTTTATAAAAGTTCCTTACCTACTCTAATCAACGGCTTTAAGCAACCTTAGAGGACCTCACCACTTGCGAAATTTATAGTTGATTTATTGCCCCCATCATAGAAAAGGCTACGATATGCATGAGCCGCTTTCGCGCATTATTATTGCATTGGACTCCAATTCCTTTCTTATGGATTTCAACGAAAATAAGAATAGTTTAAAACAAAAATTTTTAACCAGTAGTGCTCCACATGCATGATTTTCGTTCTAAACTTGGTATTCTATATATGTCCATTGAAATTTTTGATGTCTATATTTTATTTTATTTAGTAGTGTTGTTTATTTATTGTATTTCTTCTTAGGTAGTTGTGTTCTTAATGTATGTTTACTAGCTTCTAACACTTGCATTTAGGATTCAGAGCGTAGATCAGTACATACAGATGAGTTTGCTCTTAGCTCCGCGCGACTTTGTCTCTGAGATGCAAAAAAAAATTAGTTGAATACCACTACTACTACTTTGTCTACTTTGCATATTATCTGCCGAAAGCAAAAGGATTGCAGATGCAAATCTGCGTATGGTAATTTTATCCAAAACAAAATCTTAAAATAATTGCAAAATTTTTTAAAGTGCAGAAAATGAAGTCCAACCTTCCTACTCTGAAAATATTTGCGTAGTTGGTTACTTGATCGAGTGAAAACATATATGTATGTTTATTTTTTAGTATCAACAGCAAAAAAAGTTATTTTTTGTCTTTTCCTTGATCTTTGGTTTACGTCGAATAAAAATACTAAATAAAGAAAACAAATAAAATAATAATACGCTAAACATTGTTTTCAGGTGCGTTTTTGTCTCAGTACTTCTTAACTCAGCTCAGCAATGGACGATGACACTAAACACCAAAGCAGTCTTTACCATTAATTAGTACTGGAAGAGGAGGCGTAACATGGGTCTGGCAGGATACACGGATACCCCAATGTAAGCCTTTTTTGAAGAGGTGGTGACAGTATTGCTTTTTGACTGAACGGTTTTCTCGAAAGCATTTACCAGAAGATGAACCTTACCTAAGAAGAAGCTAGTGAGGTATTTGGTTTCCAATATGGAATTGACAAATGTATCGGGAGTTACTTGTAAGAATTACAGGGTTCTTTTTTGTTCGTAACGAAAGATTACTTCGAAGGGGTTGTGTAACATTATAAGTCTATAGGCATAAAGTCCGAAGAGTGAGCTGCAGCCGATTCCAATATGGGAAGCACCTGCAGAATGCTCACACGTCCATATAAGTTTTTTTCACTTAAGTGCACTGTCGCAACTGAAGTGTCGACAAAAATCAATTGTCTTAAAAAAAAATATATCGTAGTGCAATCTGGAGAATCTCCTGAAATTTCAAATTGATCTGATGATCCGAGTTACGGTTAAAGTTCGCGCCTTTCGTTCGAATCCGTGCCACTTGGTGAGTGAACAAGGTACTACGATGCTTACTTACAAACTTACATCAGACAACTTTTAGAAACCAGCTGTAGGAAGCATACTGTATAAAGTGGCGGCGGTTAACGGTAATACATTTGCGTAGTCGTGTTTAGTGCGTGGAATGTTATGTTTTACCTCAACTTGCGATTTTTAATTATCTCAAAACCACTTTTTTGAAGTTGGTGAGCGCGATGGTACCCGTGGTGTGATGGACACCCTGTTAAATGTTAATCCAGAGGTTCGAGTTCGAGGCCCAGGGGCTCCCCGCTCTGTTGCGCCACCCTATTCATTTATTTATTTATTTTGACCGCGATAACTCACAAACGCTTCAACAGATCATAACTAAATTTTTCACACTTATTGTTAATACAAGAAGTACCTACTTGAAGCATAGGTTATGATGGATGTGAAAATAAATCATTTCTGGCTTAAGTCCCCAATTTTTACCAAAGAGTCTAGAACAAGCCCAGAAAGGATTAGTTGCTTTTGCTATGTTTTTTTCTAGATGTGGTTTTCAATTGAGTTTACCTCTAGATATCTGACCCCTTAGGAGAAATTTATTTAATCTCTATTTAGGAAGAGTGTTTGAAGATCGATTTTACGTCTTCTGGTGAAGGGAATGATGAATGTTTTGTTGGGGTTGACCTGTAGCAGTGTAGGCAAGAGAGATACATGAAGTTGTGATAACTACTGTTCAATCTTGCTGATGTCTCAAATTTTAAAGATCGGTAACCGGTTATTTGGTAGCCGATTGCGAAGACCCATTTCGGGCTTATTTTGCGCAGGTCAACAATAAATGTAATCCAATGGATATTAATGATAAAATATTGTGATTCATTGAGAAGATTTGCATGTTGGTTCTTTTTGGAAAAAAAAAAAAAAAAATTCGACCGACAACAACGAGGCCTAATATGGGTGGAAACTCCCCTCATAGAAAGAGGATTTCTAGAGGCTTACGTACGAATGATTAAGGATAAGCATGAAAGGGCAGTGACGATGATATGAGGTTCAGCTGGAGGCACCGAAGCGTTCTAAGTCACAGTAGGTGTAAACCAAGAATGCGTCTTGACTTTCTACTACGAGATAAAGTAATTAGTTTTGTAGTTGAGATAAATTTTTTATCTAATAAATGAAAGAATTAGTAAAAATGTTTAACAGTTAAAACACTTTTTATATTTCCTATCAAGTTTTATCTGCTTGTTTTTTTTTAACTTTCCACCCTTTGGCTTTGAACCCTCCCGATTTGATTGCATTTATCGACCACAAAAGATGTTGGAACTTTTCTTCTACTTCATCCATCCTCGCTTTTCCGATGACTGATTGATTGAATGGTTAACTATTGATCACGGATTTCAATTACTTAAACTATTTAAGCGCATTTTCGTTCAAGTAAAATACAACCATTTTACTCAGAGCTAAAAAAATGTCATTAAACACCAAAAAGCTGCTTTTTTCTGCTTACGATCCATCTACACCTCTTTAATTTCTTTTATTTCTTCGAATGAAACTACGCCAGTATAGGTTTTTCGTACTTGCAAAAAGCTCAAAAGAAAACTCAAAAATAAGCCATCAGTGAGTGTTTTGCGTCGCTATCTGAAAATATAAATGAACACATATTTTAAATTAGATTCTTTTTATTGTCTTTTCACGCACAGACACACACATTCCAATACAAATCGGTAAATAGTTCCTGTTTGAAAAAAAAACAGAAGCAGATAAGCGCAACATACCGCGTTGCATTGCGTAATTCGAATATCCAAAAACAGAACCTTTTCTATTCCAATATTTGTATGTTCCGATGTCAATAGATACGAACAGATCACGTTGGCTTGTGGTTTAAACACATGTTGCTAGTCAAACACTCGTGTATTTCATTTTTAGACCATAAAAAGCAGAAACATTTGGCGTTGAGATCAGAATTCGGCAAAATGTTTCTTTCAATAGTTGCGTTAAGTCTTATCTTTCTTGGGAGTGCTCTGGGAGATAATAACTCAAGCCCAGAGAATAATGATAGAATCATTAATGGGAAACAAGGTTCGATCACCGAATACCCATATCAAGTTTCACTCCAAAATTACGACTTTCACTTTTGCGGGGGCAGTATTTTGAACGACAAATGGGTTCTCACCGCTGCTCATTGTCTGGAAAAAAGACAGAAGACCGGAGAAGTTGATGGTCTGACTGTGCGCATGGGATCGAGCGATTGGATGAAAGGCGGTGTTGTTAGAAAAGTCGAAAAGTTCTTTTCGCATCCCAAATATGACCCTGTATCTACAATCAACGATGTTGCTTTGTTAAAACTAAGTTCACCAGTGGTTGTTAGTGCTTCAATAAAAGCAATAGAATTGGCAGATAAACAACCAGCTGATGGTACACCATGCGTGGTAAGTGGATGGGGACAGTTGGATAGCCAGATACCAGTTATGTCTCACACATTGCAATGGGCTCCTGTTGTGTTCCGTTCGCGTGAAGCTTGTGCTTCATCCAAATTCAATTACGGATCTGAAATTCTACCGACAATGGTTTGTGCCGAAGGTGAAGGAACCGATTCGTGCCAAGGTGATTCCGGGGGACCGTTGGTCGATCAAAAATCAAACAAACTGGTAGGAGTTGTGTCTTGGGGTACAGACTGTGGCAAAAAAGGATATCCAGGAGTTTACGCCAATGTTGCTGAATTTAAACCATGGATTTTGAGTGTCATGAAAGCGAATTAAAAATATTTTACATCCAACTGTGGCTTCATCTTATTTTTTACTTGCGATTATGGGTAGTATGAGGAAAGTTTTGCAATCGTGCAGAAAAGAATTTTGAGATAACAGTTAAATGTAACATTACGATGATAGAGAATACGAAAAAGTGGGTCCTGCAGTTCTGTCTGTCTGTCTGTATAAGGATCTACAGCCTGAAACACTTGGTCGATTTGATTTATTTATTTATTTATTTATCTCTAACAAGTACAAAAACTTTCTTAGAAAATTTTAAAACTAAACTTGAAGTAAAATCTTTTTATCTAATATTATCTTATTTATATATATATAAAAGAAAGTCGTGTTAGTTACACCATTCATAACTCAAGAACGACTGAACCGAATTGTCTGAAAATTGATGGGGAGGGAGCTTAGAACCAGGAGACGGACATAGGATACTTTTTATCCCTATATTCTAGGGGAACGACATCAATGCAATGCGTTAGCTTTCGTTGTATACAAAACACTGTTTAAAAAAAAAAAAAATTGACTTATTGTGAGAAATAAATTTGATTTTTGTATGAAATCAATATTAAATAAATATACCTAATATATTCTTTTAAAAAAAGCCATTGCCTGTTTAATAAAGTGAAGTGAACTATAAAAGGTGGTAAACCAAAAACGCATCGGAGTTGTAATAACAAAACGCGCATCTCGAGCAAGTAAGTAATTTTGTTTATGAATCAATAGTTGAAAATTTGAGTTTTGAAATAAATAAATTTTTAGGTTAATTGAAGTGAAGTGAAGTTTGATTAACAATGCCGCCACCAAGACGATCGAATCTTTCCCGACAAAGCCGTAATGCAAGAAGGAACGAAACACTGCAAATGAAAGGACTAAAGAAATTGCACGTGAACAGCGCCGCGTAAGTATGGCTCGACTTCGTGCTTCTCAATCACAAGAGCAAAGTGAGGCAGCCCGTGAAACGGCTCGGTTGGCAATGCAAAATTGTCGAGCGAACAACAAATAGATAATTTGCGACGCAGAACAGAATATTTATCAAGTGCTGATTTGAATCGAGCTACGTTTCGATACGATTGCAACACTAAAATTCACGTTAAATCATCAAACTATTGAAGAACCAACGTGCAATATTGCAAAACACTCAGCAATGGCCAAAGTTTTATCGGCATCAAAAATCATCATCTGTGACGAATGCACAATGGCGCATAAACGTGCATTAGAAGCACTCAACCGAACATTGAAAGATTTTCGAAATGACTCGAGATGTTTTGGAGGAGCATCGATTTTACTGTCTGGCGATTTCCGCCAAACACTGCCAGTAATTCCAAGATCTACGGCTGCCAACGAAATAAACGCTTGCCTCAAATCGTCGAATCTATGGCGCTATGTGAAGAAACTGCAGCTGACAACAAACATGAAAGTTGCATTGCTTAATGCGATACATCTGATGAAGATATCTCTGAGCAATTGCTGACTATCGGTAATGGTCAAGTACTTGTCGATGAATCGAGCAGATTGATAATTATCATTTCCAAATAATTTCTGTAGTTTTGTCTCATCAAAAGATGAACTTATCTACAATGTATTTCCAAACATTATTTCAAACTACAAAAATAATGAATGGCTGAGTGAGCGGGCAATTTTAGCGGCTAAGAATAAAGATATAGATGACCTGAACTACATAATTCAAAATAAGATCATTGGAACAATGCATTCATTCAAATCTATTGATTGCGTCACAAATGAAGATGAAGCCACCAACCATCCAATTGAATTTTTAAACTCCTTGGATGTGCCTGGTCTACCACCGCACAGATTGCGCCTAAAGGTTGGCTCCGTAGTAATCATGCTTTGAAACATAAACCGACCAGAACTGTGCAACGGTACGCGTTTGGTGGTTAGAAAATTGATGAACAATGTAATTTACGCAACGATACTGAATTTGAATTTAAAAGACTTCAATTTCCGATCCGTTTTGCATTTGCCATGAGTCTCATGACCATCAACAAATCACAAGGCCAATCCTTAAAAGTTTGTGGTTTGAATCTAGAATATCCATGTTTTTCCCATGGTCAATTATATTTGGCATGTTCACAGGTCGGAAGACCATCTGCGTTGTTTGTTTTTGCGCCTTATAATAAAATAAAAAATGTCGTGTATGACAAGGTACTTAAGTGAAGGCCAACCTATGTACTAAAATACAGAAACAATAATGAATGATTAAGGTAGGTACTAAATTATTTTTGTATTTTTACAATAAAAAAAAAAACTTAATAAGTTCAAAAATCTGCTTAGACTACATTTCATTTATATAATCTCATGGGAACAGAAACGGGAACGAGAACGGAACATTAAAGATTTCAAAAACTCTTTCAACTCTAGGATAGTACATTATCCCTCAGTGACATAGACTTATAATTTGATTCACATATTGCCACGGGAACGGAAGATTCCCACAGGAACGGTGTCGCAAATGGAAACTTAGAAACTAAACTACTGAACAGATTTCAAAAATTCTTTCGGCGTTGGGATGCCTCATAGTCCCACAGTAAAAAAGATTATATTTCATCCCCATATTCCCACGGATGCGAAGAACAAGAACGGGAACGTTAAAACTATAGACCCGAGCAACGCCGGGTGGCTCAGCTAGTTAAATAATAAAGCCTTAGTTTCATTTCTACTATAATGGAAATCTAAAAAGTCTTCAAATTGATTTAAATATGAAGCTGCATTGCAAATTGGATTATTCCCACGGTAATTTGTATTATGTTTAGGAATAAAGAATAAGTCATTTCCTCGCGGTCGCAGGGATCGGATAGGTGTATAAAAATTAAATAAAGATAATAGCTTAGGGCTTTCAATATAACTACAGATGACATCCCTCGCAAACATAGCAAAGTAATACCTACGTCTGCCGTTTAGTGTTTTTAAGCCTAGTAGTTGACACCTTACTTCATATTCAGGCATATCTGAGTTCAAAAATAATTTACGCAACGCAATTTTAGTATACCTTTTCTGTATACGTTCAATACGTAATGAACTGTTATTATAGAAAGGAGACCAGATCACGCAACAATACTCGAGGTTAGATCTAGCGATAGTGATAAACATTTTACAGTGTGAGGATCACTGAATTCCTTAGAGTTTCTATACACGAAGCCAATCATGGCATTTGCTTTCGAAACAAGAAAGTCCATATGCAAATTGAAACTCAGATGACAATCAAATATTACTCCCAAGTCCTTTTGCATCGTAACGCGAGAAAGACCGCTCTGAGAGATGTTATATTCGAAGATAAAGGGGTTATGGGATCTAGAAAATGACATTACGGAACATTTTCGAATATTTAAATGCAAACAATTAATTTTACACCAGCTCGTTAGCCTATCAATATCGTTTTGAAGTTTAAAACAATCTGAGAGCGAGTTTATTTTCATGAACAGCTTAAGATCATCAGCAAAAAGTAAACCATTTGATTCTCAAAAAAAATCCGGTAAATCATTTATAAATAAAAGGGAAACTTGGGGGACACCCGAATGATTCCTTACAACACGAGATAAGATAGAGCCTACTTTTACGTATTATGTACGATTTTTGAGATAACTCATTACCCAATTAAGCAAAACCGAATGAAAACCAAAACTAATTAGCTTACGTTCTAGAACCTGAAACTGAACTCGATCAAAGGCTTTAGCGAAATCAGTGTAAATAGCATCAACCTAAAAGTGCTTTTCTATATTGCATAGGCAAAAGTTTGTAAAAATAGCCAAATTAGTTGTGGTGGATGTACCACTTACAAAACCATGCTGATGTTCCGATATATAAGCACTAAGCGTCAAATAAAGTTTTTGCTTAACTATAGCTTCAAATATTTTTGGAATCAGCTGTAACTTTGCGATTGGCCTATAATTTTCATTATCACCTTTAGATCCTGATTTATGGATTGGGGTGACAAAAGAATACTTCCAGCTATCCAAAAACCAACCTTCAGAGAGCGCTAAGTTAAAAATTTTTTGAAATGGAATGAGTAAATTATATCTACAATTTTTAACAAATATAGGTGGTATATTATCCGGAGCAACCGTATTTAGGAACTGTCAATAGAGGAAAGCTCTTTTAAAATTTCACTCTTTGAGATATAAAGAGATCCCAAATTAATGGAAGAGTTCTCAAATGTTGTCTCCACGGTTGCCAGTATGGTCATTTATGTCCAAATCTGGTCATTATTTTTTCACTTGGTCGCATGGTAACTTTATATTCCATTTGGTCATTTTTTCAACGAAATGAAATAAGAGAAATATTTCGGTTTATAGGTCCTTAAAATTGAAATGTATACGTAAGGCAGTTTTCATATCGAATTATGTAAAAAGTGCACCAATAAGTTCGTTCGTTCAAGCCCAACGATCGCTCTGAGGTAGACACAATGAGTTCTCTTAAAAAACCTCAGTTTACCATTAATACCAAGCAAGGCGTTTTCTGAGTTCTGTGCTCGCCTTGAAGTAGAACTAGGAATTTGACGGGGAGAATTCTGGTGGCAAACACTGATATCAAATGACACGAGCTTTTCTTCAAATGACCGGCATATGTAGTGACTTCGTCATTAAATCTGCCTTGCGAACTGAAAACTAAAGTTTTTTGGCAACCTAGACATGATGCTGCACAGCTTGTTTCTGTCAATATTGTCATACGCATGTTTTTTTCAAGATCTGCCGTGTGCTGTACGAATTTGTTGACGTGGGGAGTTTTCAAACTTCACAAAGACAAGACATCGCATCTGACGTTAAGGAGGAGTATTCCTCTATAATTGGTGCAATTGTAAGATTTCATTCATTGAACTTGCTTTCTGCCGACTAAATCATGCAGCTGGTGCACTCTTCTTTCAAGCTAATCACTAGCTTTCTTGAAAATTTCGGCGTCGAGACCGTCTGGAAATCCAGTTTTATTTATTTAAGCTTTCATACGAGTTTGCAACCTTAACTTCTTCTGAGAGTATGGCATTCTTGATAATCGTCTAAGTTAAGTCTGCAAAATTAACTTTTCAAAATCCTCAGAGATGAATGCCGTTCTACAGCTATGTTTGCTTGGTGGTCTTTACGGGCTTGGTTCTTAGTTTTCCACCCTGGTAGGATTTTAACCTTTTGGTTCAAACTTTCAAGCTCATACTTTCAACCAAGTTTCGGTCAGAATACGAATACGAACAGTCAATCATAGCATCATCAGAAATGGCTCTTACGATTTCGACAAAATATTAGTAAAGGGTTATTTTATATTATCTTTCTTATGATGAAAAAAAAAAATTGAAAAAAGTCGAAAAACGGTACCTGCTATATTAGGTTTTTTATTTTAAACAGACTTTCTCGTTAATGGCTTAGACATTGGAATTGTTACCTAGAAATAATAAAATACTAGTACTACTACTACTACTGCAATGATGACGAAATTTTGTATTGTGGAAGTCCTAAGTTGTTTAAGAAAGACTGCATATGATAATTTGAAAAAATTTTAGTTTTTGAAATTTTTATAAGTTTTTTAAAAAATTTTGGTTTTCTGAAATATTTTCAAAACGATATCTTTGATTTGAATTTTTGTCAAAGCAACTTCTGCTAAAATATTAAGCTTTGCATACTAGATTTCATAAAAATATTTAATTTATTATTTTTGCAATATTTTGCGTGATTAAAATCAATTTTCATAATTGATGTGCAGTTGGCAACCGTATACCACCAAATATATTATGAAGAGCGAGTGCTGAAACCTTTACTCAGCTTTTTGATTTTTATATCGTTTTCATAAGTTCGAAGACTCAACTTCAGAAATATAAAACGGTTTTAGTAAAAAAGGAAAATTTTTTCACATTAAATGGAAAACTAAAATAAAAATGTCGAGTAAAGCAACGGTGCTCATTTTTGGAGAGGATTTTACTTACTTAGGTGGGCATTACAGTTCGAGATGAACCTGGACCTCAACCAACATCCTTCTATAACAACTTCGATTCCGGGCGAGCTCTCTCCAGTTTCGCACTCCAAGTCGGTTGAGGTCTTCATCCACTTGATTGCGCCACCTAAGATGAGGTCTTTCCCTTCTGCGACTTCCCTGCAATGTGCTTTCGAACACCCGACGCGCCGGAGCGTTTGGGTCCATCCGCTCTACAAGGCCCAACCATGGTAGCCTAGCGATGCGTACTCTTCTGGCTATGCTCATGTCGCGGTACAGCACATTGTCTTTGCATACGGGACCAAAGATCATTAGCAGAATTTTTCGAAACGACCAAGGACTTCCTCATCCGCTTTCAATAAGGTCCATGCTTCCGCGCCGTAAAGCAGGACTGGGATGATTAAGGTCTTATACAAGGTCATATGCGGCCTTGAAATCGATAAAGAGATGGTGAATATCGATATTATGCTCTCGGGTTTTTTCCGCAAGATCTGCCGTAATGTGAAAATTTGGTCCATTGTGGACTTCTCTGGTCTAAAACCACATTGATAAGGATCTATCATGTTGTTGACGTGGGGTTTCAGACGTTCACATATTACAGCAGACAAGATCTTATAAGCGACGTTAAGGAGGCTTATCCCTCTAAATTTGGCGCAATTGTACGAAAACATACGAAACTGAGGTTCCATTCACCGGGCATGCTTTCTTCCGACCATATCATGCAGATCAGCTATGGTGCATGCTCCTTTCCAACTGGTCTCCAGCTGCCTTGAAGAGTTCGGCATCAAGGCCATCTGCACCTGCAGTCTTATTTGATTTAAGTTTGCCAATGGCAAGCTTAACTTTCTCTAGGTCGGGAGGACGGCATTCTTGATCATCGTCCAAGCTGAATGGGGCAATCTGCCTGACAGTGGAATTTGTGCCCTCATCGCCGTTAAGCAGTCTGCAGAAATGATCTTTCCAGATCCTCAGTAGCGACTGTGACTCAATAACTATGTTTCCCTGCTGGTCTTTACAGGCTTGAGTTCGGGGTTGCCACCCTGGCAGGATCTTTTTACCTTTTGGTAAAACTTCCGAATCTAGTTCCTGTCATGGCACCTCTCTATTTCCTCATGCTGCTACTTTTTCTTTTTCTTTTTGAGAAGTCGGTGTTCTTCCCTTCTTTTCTCCTTGTAGATCTCGTTATACTGATCGTGAGCAGCCCTTGTTCGTTGTTGCATCAGCATTTGTCTTGCTTTTTGTTTGGCTGCATTTGCCTGCCTGCATTCTTCATCAAACCATGGGTTTCGATTTGGTGGCCGAGTGAAACCCAGAACCTCAGAGGCAGCGCTTCTGATGGCTTCTTGGCATTGCTGCCACTGGTCTTAATGCTGACGGCATGGGATTTAAGGATAATTGAAAGGACACTCGATTGGAAAAGGCATTGGCAATCTCTTGCGACTGTAACTTTCCGACGTCATATCTCTTCACAGCGTTAGTTCGTCGTGAACAAGATATCCTCATTCGTACCTTGGCTACAACAAGGTAGTGGTCCGAGTCAAAGTTGGCCCCTCGGAAAGTTCGGACATCTAACGCACTGGAGGAGTGCCTTGCGTCGATCGCAACATGGTCAATTTGGTTAACGGTTAATTGATCTGGGGATCGCCATGTACCTTTATGAATTTTGAGATGCGGGAAGCGTGTACTACTGACAACAAGACTGAGCCCCGCAACAAAATCGATCAGCCTCAGTTCGTTTTCGGAGGTTTTGTCATGGAGGCTATGCTTACCGATTGTGTTTCCAAAGATGTCCTCCTTCCCTAGCTTTTCGTTAAAATCGCCAAGAACGATTTTCACGTCGTGTCTAGGGCACTGCTCATATGTTTCTTCGAAGAGCTTGTAGAAACAGTCTTTGGAATTGTCGTCTTTCTCTTCTGTGTGGGCATGGGCGCATATTAGGCTAATGTCGGCGAATTTAGCCCTGATGCGGATGGTCATTATACGCTCATTGACTGGATTTTGGCTAATCACCTTATCCCTGAGTCTCCCTCTTACGACAAATCCGCACCCAAATAAGCGTTGTTTCTGTTGTCTGTAGCAGTCGCCATAGTAGATGTCACAGTTTTTCATCTTCTTTATGCCCGGTGCACCCCATCGCACTTCTTGGATGGTGGTTATGTCTGCTTTGCAGCAGTCCAGGGCGTTCGCTAATTCTCCAGCTGCACGTAGTCCGCTTGCTTTAAGCAAGCACTGTTGTAGCGTAAAAACCAGTTGCATTCCTTTGCTCAAACAATTTAACCGCAACACTGCTCAATCCGAATGTGAAGTTCTTTACCCAACTAAATTTAACTTAATTTAAACTTTTTTAAACTGGGTTTGGCTTGGAATTTGACAGAGTGTGTATTGTAACTGTAGTTGTAAATTGCGAAACACGAGCTATAGTTGCAATGATATTTCTATTCACAAACTCAATACGAGTGCTTATAATGTGCATATTATTATACATCTCTATACCTCGTCAAACTGTATACCTATTGGCTCTTAGTAATATTGTTGATAGGCAACACGCGCTATGCTATGTCGTCTGGTAGATAGGGGAGCCTCACTTGGTCTACACTCTACACGGTCTCAATCCATAAAACTTGTAATGGTTGTTTTTATGTGTAGCTTCGGATGAAAATCAATTATTTCGAATCTTGAGATATTTGTTCCTAGCACCAACTGAAATGGGGGTACAAAAAATTGGTTGCTTCGCGCAATTTTTCTTTTTATGCAAAAAGGGGGCACGAATTTGAGAAAGTAGATTGAAATGCTCAGACAATATTCAATTAATATTCAATATTCATCAACACAAAATCCACGTTTTTAACCAATTTCAGAGACTTTTGGTATAAGTTAATTGTTTTGAAAGCCAAAGGTTCAGGCCTCATTCGAATCTCATGGACTCAGACAGCTGGACATAAACGACAAGGTTTTTCTATATAGTTTTTAAACTTATTTATGTTTACGCATAGTTTTAACGTTTGGAAGTTTTCCAAAGTTTGTTTTACTCAAAACGTGCCAAATCTGTTTAAACACAGAGTTGAGGGCTGTGAAGTCAAAGTCAAGACTATGATCACGGTTGTTTGTTATTTCCTAAAAACTCAAGAATTTATTGTTTTGTTTGTTTGAGTTAATAAAACACAGCTGTTGCTGCAAATGTAAACAGTCTTTGGCATTATTTCGGCCTATAAAAGCCGAGTAGTTTGCTCACAATAGTCATAAATCGACAACATGTTCCGAGTTGCCTTAAGCCTTGTGTGTCTAGCCCTAGTTGGCGTTCATTGTACAGAACTTGATTCAGATAGGATTGTTGGTGGCCAGGCAATCACTATCCAAGAGTGTCCTCATCAAGTATCAATCCAAATATGGAATCAACATTTCTGCGGTGGCAGTCTTATAACACCTCTATTCGTCCTTACAGCTGCTCATTGCTGCTCTGACATCCATGAAGGCAAATCGAAACTCGAGGACATTAGTGTTCGTGCTGGTAGCAGCAACTGGCGTTCAGGTGGTGTTTCCAAGCCAGTCAGTATGGTCGTTTCACATCCTGGATACAATAAACAATCCATGGATAACGATGTTGCTTTAATGAGAACTGCAACTCCTTTCGCATTAAGTGGTGCAATCGCCATCATTCCAATTTGCAGGAGTCTCCCAGCTGATGGAAGCAAACTGTATGTTAGTGGATGGGGTCGAATGAATGAAAATGCTAAGACTCTTCCTGACATCTTACAAGGAGTTGCACTCACTAAACTCGGCCGTGCTGCATGCCAAGCTTATCCATTCAGGTATGGTGCTGGTATTCTCGGTTCTATGTTCTGCGCAAATGGAAAAGGTACCGACTCATGTCAAGGTGATTCTGGCGGCCCACTAATCGTTAACGATCACACATGCCAATGTGGTGTTGTATCATATGGAATTGGTTGCGCTCAACCAGATTACCCAGGTGTATACTGTGACTTGACCAATCCTGGAGTCAGGTCTTTCATTAAGAGCTATTGTCCAACTGTTGTTTAAGAAGATATTCAATAAATAACATACTGAGCGTGATTTGCTCGTGTCTTTGCAATTTGAAGTTTTAGTACATTATCACAATAGGTGCGTTTTTGTCTAAACTCAGGAGTCCTGTTGTCAGTTCGAGTTCAGCAATGCGCTTTAACACTGAACAGTGAACACAAAACATGCCAACTATTGAGAGCTTTATAGTTTGCAATTGGCCTTAGTAAACTGCTGAGCCAAAGGTAAGGAGACCACAGGCATTATGTATCGAGTATTAACGGGGATGTAGACCAGTAATCAGATATTAAGTTAGTCATTAGTCCCTCTTATGTTATTGGCTCAAAATTTAAATGAGTACATATGTCGTTTTTTTTTCTTGGGTGCTGCCTGCTGTTTACTGGAATGCAGATTTGCGACAAAAGCGAACTTATTAGGTTCGTTTTTGTCGCAAAGTTGAGATATTGGTTCTGCTCTGTTCGAATTTTGCGCATTATTTGATGCCAGCTTTCAGTGAACACTACTTGTCAGAAAGTGTGTCACAAGTTTGTTGCAATTATAGCCGTGTTTTGTTAAGAATCTACACTCACGTTAGCAAAACATCGCAAAACATCGCACATGGGAAAACAACAACGATTAGCGAACAACGATTAGTTAACAAAAATAGGTCAGTAGCCGTGTTTTATTGGAAATTTCTATATTCACTTCACTTGCGAGTCTCAATAAAACGCTTTTTGGCAATATTCACTTACCAACTTGACTTTCAACATAAACTCCATTTATCAGCCATCCCTGTTGTTCCCTTCTGCAAGTGACTTATTTTTGTCCACTTACGTTGTTCACTTTAGAGTTGTTGTTTTCCCATGTGTGAAGTCTTGCGATGTTTTGCTGAAGTGAATATAAATTCCCAATAAAACACGGCTAGTGTTCAGAAGTGAACAACAGGGATGGTTGGTAAATGGAGTTTATGGAATAAAGTTGCATTAGTGTGCACAGCGTTTTAATTGAGAGTCATTATTGAAGATGACTATAAAATCCCCAATAAAACACGGCTCACTCTTTATAAAATAGACTCTTGTAGAGTTTTTAATAAAGACTAGACGAGAATGATGGCGCAGGTATGGCTGCCACCTGTTAAAAAAATATTTGTCCAAAGATGAAAATAAAAAAGACCATACATAACCTAAAACAACCAAAATAATGGATGATTTCGATGAAGAGAGGGAAAGGAAGGGAAAAATATTAATTTCTAAAACGGGAAAGCAGAATGAGAAGCTATTGTTTGAAAAAATAGCTATATGTCCATAAGAAAAAAGAATCATGCTGGGGTGAAAAACCTTGAACCTAAAACAACCATAAGCAATCACATTGCTAGAACCACAGTCACTTCTGATGATCTGGAAAAACTACTTTTGTAAACTCAATTTAAACGATGATCAAGAATAAAATACTCCGGACCTAGAAGAAGCTATGGTAGCCATATTGAGCTTTAATAAAATAAAACTGCTTTTACAGGAGATTAGCTTAAAAGAAGAATGCACCAGCTGATCCGCAGTTAGGCCTCGGCCACGCAGTAAGCGGCTGAGCGAATGAGCGGAAAAAAAATAAGACATATGAAATCACACAGAAGTGGAAACCTAATTCTGAGCGTCTAAGCGGTGCCGCTCAGTAACCAACCTGTTTTAATTTTTAGTAATGTTCTGAGCTGACTGGCAAACAGTAAAGATGGCCAAAGTAATCATTGAATTGTTAATTTTGTCTGTGCAATCTCGACCAAATTTATGTCAAGACTAATATAATCGCTCAAAAATCGCTCAGTGCCTAGCTGTTCAGCCGCTTACTGCGTGGCCGAGGCCTTAGTCGGGAAAAGCTGATGCAATTAATGAAAAACCTTGCAATCGCACCAATAATGGAAGAATTAACATCCTGAACTTCGCATTCCACGTCAACAGATTCTTAGAGGACGGGAGATCTTGGAAAAGCTGACGTATGATAGTATTTACAGAAATAACTTGTTCAGAGCCATGTCGTGTTTTGGCATCATTGGAAAACTCTTACGAATGTGAAGGATGACTTTGGAGAACTCACGCAGTTCAGTAAAAGTCAGTTAAGATTTCACCAGGACTTTTGATAGGCTTGCGACATGACGACACACTAGGTTTGTTCGTTGAAGCCCTGGGGTTGCCCTAGGGTCGCCACAAAGCGTTTTTTGATCATAAAACTTTTTTAATGTCATATTTGAAAAGATTGTGCAAAGCTCAAACGTAAACAACAGAAGCACAGTCTTTCAAAATTCTCCACAGTTATTCGCTTACATGGAGGATATTAATGGGAAGAAGTAAGCGTGATGTCGTACGTGCTTTTGGGACCATTCAAATAGAAGTGGTAAGAACTGGTTTGATGGTTAATGAGGGTTGTTCAGTTCGTTCAATTAAAGACAGTAGGTTCGCTGGTGTTGGTGTTTTTTTAAGGAGTTGTTTTTTCGACTAGGGATGAAACTAACATCTAATAAGCCGAGTTTTATTGGAAATTTTTATTTTCACTTCAATTAGGCACTCAATAAAACGCTGTACTCACTTACACAACTTTATACCATAAACGCCATTTACCAGCCATCCCTGTTGTTCACTTCAGCAAGTCACTTATTATTGTTGTTTTTAAATGTGCGAAGTCTTGCGATGTTTTGCTGTAGTGAATCCAATGAAACTCGGCTATAGTTGAATTGGCAAACTCTAATGTCATTTATGTTCAGTTCAGATCAGTAATGGTTTAGTTCGCAAAGTTAACCGCAAGCTCCGTCTAATTTATGTTTGGTATAATCGTCCATCGGAGTAATTTATTCGGACAACGGAGTGTGAATAAGATGTGGTTCCAACAAGATGGCGCTAAATTCGTCACAGCACATGTCACAATCGATTTATTTAAGGAATCAACCGATGAGCGCATAATTTAACCGAATGGACCTGGCAAATGGCCACCAAGATTTTGTGGTCTTACACCATCGGATTATTTTCTTTGGGAATATGTGAAGTCGATCGTCTACGTCAAACTGCGCGTCGGCCACGTACCCGAAATCAGCTGAGTTTTATTGGAAATTTCTATATTCACTTATATAAGTAACCTTGCCATCTGTAGACTTTGAACAGGTTTGCATCTCTCTCACAGTAAACATGCCACATAAGTCAAATCTATTTTTTATTGCAAGTTAAGTGCCTCCAAGTAGCTATATAGAATTGTATGAAAAACACATATCCAATATTGATTTTATCAACAGTATTTGCATTGACTCAGACAATATTTGTGTCTTAGGTGACTTTAACGTTTAACTTATCTGAATTAATGTGGAAATATTCAGAAACTGAGAAAATGCTTTTCCTTGCTGAATGATTCTATTCATCACACGGAATTAAAGCTAATTTTACCGGTCTAAATCCAAACCAAACCAATCTGAAGACCAATAGTAAATATTTCTGGACATTTATTAATGACAAGAAATGCTCAAATGGTATCCCAAATTGCATGCAGTACTCTGGCACTACTTCAAGTGATTCTGTCGTAATTAGTAATCTTTTTGCAAGTACTACATTTTTCGTTCTGTTTATTCACCCTCAAGTGTCTCTACTAGTTCCTCCCCTAATATGTGTTCAACTCCAATCAATATCGGTAGCTTAGTTTTAAGCAACAAAGATGTTGAAATTGCAGGTCTTAAAGATGATAAGCAACCGGGACCTGATGGTATTCCTCCTATCATTTTGAAAAACTGCGCTGCCGCCCTTTCGAAGCCATTAACTTTGTTGTTTAATGGATCTCTTGATAAGGGAATTTTCCTTGATGACTGGATAGTATCTTATGTCTTACCAATTCATAAATCCGGTTCTAAACAAGAAGTTTCTAATTATCGCCCAATAAGCAAATTATCAACTATGTATTCCAAAAATGTTTGAAAAATTGTTTATGAGAAGCTTTTTTTTATTCTAAAGGAAATTATATCACCTTATCAACATGGATTTATAGCTGGTCGATCAACAACTACTAATCTAAGTTTGTTTAGCAATGAAATAATCAACAACATTAAAAATGGTTTTCAAACCGATGTAATTTTCACCGACCTCGCTAAGGCATTCGACAGAGTTAACCATCAAGTTTTAATTAATAAACTGGAGTCCTTTGGCTTTTTCTCTACCATCCTTAAATGGTTAGAATCTTATCTAAGTAGAAGAAAACAATTTGTTCGAATTAATAATGTGTATTCTGATGCTATTTATGTCACGTCTGGTGTTCCCCAAGGAAGCCACTTGGGACCCCTCTTGTTCCTGCTTCTTATTAATGATATCCCTGATTTCCTAAATAATTCCTCTTGTTTGATGTTTGCAGATGATATTAAAATTTATCGCTGTATTCAGTCAAATCTAGATTGTCTTTTGCTTCAACGTGACCTTCAGTCCTTATCAAAGTGGTGTTCTTCAAACCAACTTTTCTTAAATGTTTCTAAGTGTCAGTCTCTATCTTTTTCTTGATGCTCATCTCCTATAATATTCAACTATTCAATCAATGGCATTGACCTGATGAAGTTAACAGAAAAGAAAGATTTAGGGGTTATCTTTGACAATCAATTCAGTTTTAAGTCACATATTGATTTCGTTGTTGCCAAAGCTAATTCAATGTTAGGTTTCATACTTAGAAACTCTAAAGAGTTTAAAGACCCGTATACTCTTAGGTCTCTGTTCTATGCATATGTTAGATCTTCGCTGGAATATTGTTGTGTGATTTGGGATCCTTATTATCAAATTCATTCTTTGCGGATCGAAAATATTCAAAAAAAATTCACTCGAGCAGCTGTGTACCGTTTAAACTGGAATATCGCTATTCCTTGCTATAACACTAGATGTCAACTTTTTGGCCTTCAGTCGTTGTATAATCGTCGTAAATATTTTTCGGTAATGTTCTTACGTGATATTATGTCAAGCCATATTAATTGACTTATGCTACTGTCCTTAGCAAATGTATATGCTCCGTCAAGACCGCTGCGTTCAAGCCTTCTTTTTAATATTCCTTATCATCGTACTAATTATGGCTTAAATGAACCCTTAACACGGTGTTGCAGAGAATCCAAAAAAATTTGTATTCATGTAGATTTTTTTTCTCACCAAAGCCGCGAGTCTTTTATAAAAAGCATTTTGAATTATTTAAAATCTTAACTGGTGGCTTAAGTTTAGTTTCCAGTTTTTCATTATCCACGGATATGTCTTTTATTTTCATTTTTTCTTTATAACTAGTATTTTCTTTTAATTTTTTTTCTCTTTTCATTTTCATCTATTGAATTCTTTAGTCTATAAGATTATATTATATATGCTGTATTTTATATATCTGCTTGATGAAATAAACAAATAAATAATAGTAAATGACTATTTCTGCAATATCGATTGGCGAACTGAATTTGTGTGTCTCGATCTACAAAATATGTATCATCGCTTCACTGAAATCATGTTTTTGGGTCTTGATATCTATATACCGGTTTTTGCAAAAAAGAAGTCCTTGAATTCACCTTGGATTAATAAACAACTCAGCGATTTAAAAAAACAAAAACGAAAAGCATACGTAAATTATAGTAAATCTAAAAGTCAACTTGATTACGAACACTTTAGTAAGTTACGCAAAGACTTTGTGGTTCTTAGCAAGTTTCTTTATAGAACTTATATTCTAAATATTGAAAGCAATATCAAAAACAATTCGAAATCGTTCTGGTCTTTTATAAATTCCAAAAGAAAATCAGTAGGGCTTCCAAGTATTATGCATTAAAGTGGCGTCGAATCAGTTTTCAGTTTTAAATTCATTTTTATTGTTTCTCTCTTATAACTACTTACTTGCTAGCAAAAATGTTTAAACTAGCTTATATAATAACTTAATTAACTTACTGACCCTAGGCGGGTACTCTAAATTACACAATAACTTATTTCTAATGCCTTTCGGCCTAAAGATACAATATATCTATTTCAAAATAAAACTAATATTAATAACTAAGAAAGTTTAAAAAACTTAGTTTCTTCGAGCAATTTTTTGCTTTTTCTTAAAATTACTTGCAACTAATTAAAACTACTTAAAACTAATTAAAACTACTTAAAACTAGAGCAGCCACAGTAGCTTTTTTATAATTTTTTTTTTGGATTTTTGTTTGTATTTTTTCTATTTTTTTTTTGAATTTTCGACTCAGCTATTTATTTTTATATTTTTTTTTTGATTTTGGTTTTTTACGATTTTTTTTTGGTTTTCGTCGAATTATTTGCTAACTTCTTTGAATCGGTTTATTCCGTATCTAGATTTATTAAAAGTTCACTCACAAAAGTGAACAGTAGCATTAATATTGGATCCATTTAGTTCAGTTTCGAAGAAGTTAATACAGCACTTTTATCTCTTAAATCTAATTCTAGCTCTGGCCCCGACGGTATTCCTGCTACAGTGCTTAAGGAATGTTGTAACTCTATTTGCACTCCCTTTCTTATGATATTTAATAAGTCTCTTCAAGAAGGAATCTTCATCGAAGAATGGAAACTTTCTTATTTAGTTCCGATCCATAAATCAGGCTCAAAAAGTGATATTCAAAATTATACGGGTATTTGCAAACTCTCTGCAATTCCTAAATTATTTGAAAGCATCCTGAGAAATTAACTAGATTTCTTCACAAGCGAATATTTATCGGAAGTACAGCATGGTTTTGTATCTGGTAGATTTACTATAACAAATCTGGCATATTTTACTTCTTTTGTAACAAATGATATGGAAAGTGATTTTCAAGTCGATGCGGTATACACGGACTTTAGCAAGGCGTTCAATTCTATAAACCACCAAATACTCCTTGCTAAGCTTGAGATGTTTGGATTTCATTCTCAACTCCTTCGTTGGATATCCTCTTACCTTTCCTGTAGAAAACAACAGGTTGAAATTGAAAATTACTTTTCAAGAGAAATTCAGTGTACATCGGGTGTACCCCAAGGTAGCCACCTCGGTCCATTGTTCTTCATAATTTTTATCAATGACATTATATCTGCATTCAACTATTGTAGGTGTTTGTTATATGCGGATGATCTCAAGCTATTCTTGACAGTTAACAGCTTAGGTGATTGTCAATTGATTCAATCTGACCTTGATTCTCTTACACACTGGTGTCACGAAAATTGCTTGAATCTTAATATAAAAAAGTGTAACATTATTTCATTTACTCGAAAATGTACCAGTATTCGGTTCAATTAAGCAATTGAATCTAATTTCTTAGATCGTGTCTCAAACATTAAGGACTTAGGTGTTATTCTTGATTCCTCACTAAATTTTAGGAACCACATTAATTTCTTAGTACCAAAAGCTAACTCGTTAGTTGGATTCATAAAACGAAATGGCAAAGATTATCGAGATCCTTATGTTTTATTAACATTGTATACATCTCTTGTCATATTGCGTTTGGAATACGCTGATGTAATCTGGAGTCCCGCATTTAAAGTTAATTCTGACAGGGTAGAATCGGTTCAAAGAACATTAACGAAATACGTTTTCAACAAAATGAGCTGGGGTTTCTGTCCTGATTAGAATCAAGAAGAAAAATGCATATTGTGATGCTCATAAGAGACTCACTATGCTACCACATAAAGTGTCCAACACTCCTTGCTCTATTACCTATTCATGCACCTGCCAGGTCCACGAGAACAAGAATTTTTCTGTTTCAAAAAGTGCATAGAACAATTTATGGATGTAATGAAACGCTATCAAGATGTATAACTGATTTCAATGAAGTGTGTTTCGTTTTATTCTTCTACTTCTTGACTGTGGCGTCATCTGAACAACCTCGTACATTTATGCTTTCAATAGTGTGGTGAATTTAATAGTTTAGTTATTTAGTTATGAGTTCTAAGTTACTATAAAGAGGCATTGCCAGATGACATGACAATCTGTACATTTACAATCAATTGCATAATACATAATTTTATATTCTTAATGGTATATTCTTACAAAGTGCCTTCAGAAATTAATTTTTCAATCCTTAGTCGAAGTAAATTTAAGACTGATTTATTATACTTATTTATATTTTAATGCTTTATCCTTGGAGTGCTATATCTGTTAGCTGTAAAATTGCTGGTAGATTAATGAAATAAAAAAAAAATTTAAAAATTAAAATTAAAATTAAATATTCACTTAGCTTGCGAGTATCAATGAAACGCTTTATATGGCTATATTCACTTACCAAGTTCACTTTCACAAACTCCATTTACCAACCATCCCTGTTGTTCACTTAGGTAAGTGAGTTATTTTTGTTCACTTACGCCATTCACTTAGGGGTTGTTGTTTTTCCATGAGCGATGTTTTGCTTAAGTGAATATAATATAGATTCCCAATGAAACTCTGCTATTATATGTTAACATTAATGGTATAAAATTATCCTTCCAAAAAAGCCAAATTGATGGACATTAAGACTTGTGTTTTATAGAATTCGAAGTTGTATAACTCTAAGAAAAAATACCCTTTACTAGTATAGATTTACAAATTTACAAAAAACTAACCCAAGTTTTTTAGACAACCCCATGAGCTGTCAAAAAAATCTAGGTTTTCGGTTCTAAGAAAAGGCTTTACCACGAAATCACCGCATATGCCGGTCTTTTGAATGATTGAGGGCAAGCCCAGAACTAAAAAAACAATCAATATGATATTAAGGTTGAGTTTTTCAAAAGAACGCATTGTGGCAATCCCAGGACTTTGACGAACGAAACTATTAATGCACTTTTTACACCATGCGATAAAACGATTGGTTTATTTTTAAATTTCAACTCTTTGAGTACCTAAAACTGAAATGTTGTTCTCTTTTCATTTCGCTGAAGAAACGACTAAATGGATTAAGAAGTGACCATGTGACCAAGTGAAAAATAATGACCAGACTGGTGCAGGAAACTGGTCCCGAAGTCATAGTAAATCATAAGTCACTAATTTTTGAATTTGGTTGAAAGATATTAGTCCAATAGTTGACAGTAGGCCATGGAATCTGACAGTTAAATTATTTTCGAGTTTATTGCAGGCAAAAAAAAGTCAGATCTATCATAATATGCGTCTTGAGCTCTAAAAAGCTAAAATGTCATAAATAAATTGTGGTGCCGCTGTCTTTAAATATTTATCTATTTTTGTTTGGTATTTACCAAATATTTGTATGCTGAACTTAATCCAAAAAAGTGGCATCTTTAGCTTTCAATCACCACACACCCAATTCATTTTTTATTTTTTGAGGCGTCGCAGTAGGTGGAAATTTGTTGAGCTTTTTAAAAAATCTATCACTCCTGAATTTTTTTTTTTCCAAATCGGTTTAATTGCTCGGTTTTGAACAACTTTTTTCCGCTCTTCTATTCAAATGGCCCCACTGTGCGGCGCGCGGTGCTTGATGATAATAATATTCAGTACATTTGCTCTAAGGAAAAGATATAAACCATTTCTTGGTAAGGATGAATAATTTTTTAATTGGTACATAACAACGTTGGTTTTCGATTTCGAATTTGATTTCAAATAAACGGCGGTTACTGATGAAGATTGTTTGTTGATTAAAATTCAATCGAGAATCAAACAAAAAAGGCGTTATAGTGATTTTTTTGTTATCGGGAACACAGATAAAAATGGTGATTAAATAACTTTGAATAAATGAGCTATCAACCTCATTCTGTACCCTTACAATTACCTTAAATCATCACGCTTATTTTTGTTTTTTTAATACTGTAAGACTTTTGATTTCTTTGCCCTCTCAGTTGAAGAATATTTCAAATCCAAACAATTTTTGAACATTTCTCCAACTTATCCATTTAAATTATTTCCCTCATTACCAACTAAAATCATCCTACTTCAAAAACAAAAAAGTTATGAGTGTTCAAACATGCCATGGGGTTCAAATGAGCCCCAGGTATGTAAATGTGGACTGAACAATCAAGGTAATATAATGATCGTTTTTGATGCCGGTTGCAGTCTTCGTGTCCTCTCTCGCTATATATGCTGATTTTTGAAAGTAAAAATAAAAAAATTTAGTAATCTATTTACAAATGAATGTTTTTGATACTCATTGAGAAGCTTTCGATGCGACATGGGCAAAGCTGCGTTATAGTGACAAGGAACGAAATTGCTCATAAGCAATTTCGTTTAATACTCTTTTTCCTTTTGTCACCGGAAAATTCTGATCAGCTTCAACCGACGATGCCGAAGTGGCCTTATACGCTACTCTCAAGGTATTGTCTAGCCAATTTAGTTATTCTTATTCTAGCCTGCCTTCCATCAGTGAAGCCATGACCCAACAAATTGAAGAAATATTGACAAAACTAACATGATAAGCGGAACTATTTTTGCAAGGACGATCGAAGGAAAACATTGAAGAGAACCTCCATTAACGCAACAAAATATTCGACGATAATTGAGTTCAAAAGTCGGATTTTTTTTAACAATAGTACCTTGTTTTTGACATTTTTCTAAATAATACTGAATTTTATTCGAAGGCTCATTGTCTTTTGAGCCACCTAAGTAAACTTGCGTCTTAGAGCTCAGAGCGCACAACTACGCACACACCCAACAAAGCCAAAAATACCTCGTGCGATTGCTGATTTTTGTCTTTACAGTACGAGTATTTACCTATTTTAAGTGGGCTTTAATTTTTCAATCGTTTCCTTTATTTGCTGTTGTTGTACTTTCGTACAACAACGTCATGCCAACTGTCACAACACAAGTCTTATCATCGCAAGCACTCGCTGACACCCTTTTTCTATAAAAAGTCAAAGCCTAACGTTGGTTTGGATTAAATACGACAAAATGTTTCGACTGACGGTTGTTCTAAGTATCGTCTGCATTTCAATTATTGCATCAGCAGTGGCTGAAGAAGATCCAGATAGCGGCGATCGCATTGTTGGTGGAAGAACGGCTTCCATCAGTGAAGTTCCATATCTAGTGTCCTTACAAAACAATAACATTCATTATTGTGGTGGTAGTTTGATAAGCAAGAATTTTGTTCTATCAGCTGCCCATTGCATCAAGGGTGTTATTAAAGCGAAGCTATGTGATTTAACAGCTCGTGTCGGTTCAACCATATGGAATTCTGGTGGTCAAATTAAGGGGATCAGTGGCATGATTGCCCATCCAAAATACAACACAAAAACCAAGGTATACGACTGTGGCCTATACAAACTGGCTTCTCCGGTCTTCTTCAACTCGGGTGTTCAGGTGATAAAAATGGCAACAGGAGTTCCTAAGGATGGCAAGGCTGGTATAATCGCTGGCTGGGGAATGAAGGACGAAAAGGGATATTTCATGCCAAACATGGTGCAACTAGCTGAGGTTGAATCAATCTCGAGAGCGAATTGTTCCCTGCCACCGTGGGACTATGGAGACGATATCAAAGCATCAATGATTTGTGCCCGGGGTAATGGCATAGATGCTTGCCAAGGAGATTCAGGTGGTCCATATGTTAGCAAACAATCAAATGAGCTTTGGGGAATCACATCCTTTGGACGCGGTTGCGCTAGACCGAACTATCCTGGTGTTTACTGTGCTGTAGCTGCTGTCAGAAAATGGGTTTTGGAAACTATGGACTCTTTTTAGATAAGACTTGTGAAATATTTCTTAAATTTAACGATATTCTCAATCAAAAAGCGATTTATTTCTTTTATTTTATGCTTGGTGGTCATTTGACGGGTCGTCGTTGTTTAGTTTCTGCGTTGCGGAGAGGTTCATGTTCTTCTTCATAGAGCTTTCAAAAAAAAAAAAAAAAAATCAAGAGCTCGTAATTCGAGTCCCAGAAATGTCAAAAACAGTTTTTTGAATGAGTTTCGCTTGTCTCTAGGTTAGACTTGCGATAATCGTTTCATTGTCATGAACTTTACATTTTTTCTGTTCGGAATCAGCATAAGTTTTCAGGTCCCCTCCATCCCATATGGTTGAGGTAACTGTGCTAGGCCCCGAGGCTTCTAGGAGTCCTTTGCTCCAACATTTTACAGCCTTTTGTGCATTGGAATGATTTTCTTAAAATATTTAGCAGAGCTTGTGATAAAAACAAAAGCTTGGCTATTGAGGACATGCAAAGGAATGGATTGATGAAATATCGTAGAACGAATTTTTTTCCTATGAGCGTGTGCTTTGGTTATACAGCGGCCAGACCCCTCTTTTCCACATGGCCCAGGTCCAGGGCCCCGCAATCCTCAGGGGCCCCAAAAGAGCTCAAACGTCACTAGACCTCTATTGGACTGTTTTCAAGAAAAAAAAAGTATTTCGATACAATTTTCGATGCATAAAGAATGATCGGGATTTGGACTTTCTTTATTGAACAACAACCATTGCTGAACATTTTGAATCACATTCCCTGTGAAATTGCATTCAAATTAAAAACAGAAAAATGAAGCACCTATGAGCAATGCTCCGCTGTGAGTAACTTTCTAGTTAAGTGGCAATGAAGCTTACTTTCTGACAGAAACCACAAAAACATTCACTGTATGGAAAAATAAAGATAATGGTGTTCCTATATTTTCAACGCGCACACAAGTTTGCATGGACGTAGTAACTCATACATAGGCGATTTAACTGTCCGTCGGCTGAATGGCACTCAATTTCTTAAGATTTTAAAGTAAAGAGGAAAAAGAAATGAGTTTTTGTTTTTGTGAATTCAATGATTCAATTCGATGTAAATTTGTCACTTTTGTACCATATGCAGGGCACTCATCAAACTTGGTAGGAGTGCATGTCGCTGGGTGTGTCTTAGAAGCAACCAAATTCTTTGACATTATTCAAAAATTGTATAACTTTTATTCTATATCTTCGCATCGATGCTCATTTAGATCCAAAAAAATGTCGTTAAAAGTCTTTCTCGGTGCGAGTACTACCCGCCATATAACGGTCATCAAGATATTGAAAAAGCTTTGATATCAATCGCAAACGATTTAAGATAGGCACGAAAGGCCAGAGAGGAAGCACTTAGTCTTCACCATACTTACAGAACCTTGGAACCCTGAATTGCAAAGAATTAATAAAATAAGTACATTACTTCAAAAGCAAAACATTACCCTGGATGTTGCAATAAATTTGCTTAGTGCAATCGATGAATTTAAAACTGGGCTAAGGGACTATTTTGACGATTTTGAATCATCAGCTAGAAAATAACCCTTACTTAATTACAGATGGGCATTACAGTTCGGGGTGAACCTGGGCCTCAACCAAGATCCTTCTGAAAAGACTTCGATTTCGGGCGAGCTCTCTCCAGTTTGGCACTCTAAGTCGGTTGAGGTCTTCATCCACTTGATTGAGCCACCTAAGACGAGGTCTTCCCCTTCCGCGATTTCCCTGCCATGTTCTTTCGAAAACCTGTGGAGCCGGAGCGTTTGGGTCCATCCGCTCTACATGGCCCAACCACCGTAGCCTCACGATGCGTTCTCTTCTGGCTATGCCCATGTCGCTGTACACCTCACACAGCTCGTTGTTGCATCTTCTTCTCCACACATCGTCTTCGCATACGAGACCAAAGATCATTCGGAGAATTTTTCTTTCGAAACGACCAAGAGTTTCCTCATCCGCTTTCGATAAAGTCCATGCTTCCGCGCTGTAAAGCCGGACTGGGATGATCAAGGTTTTATACAAGGTCACCTTGGTTTTTCTAGAGAGGGCTTTGTTTCTCAATTGCATTCTTAACCCAAAGAAGCAACGGTTGGCAAGAGTTATTCTCCGTTTGATCTCCGCACTGATGTTGTTGTCCGTGTCTGCAGCGGATCCTAGGTAGACGAAGTCCTGTACTACCTCGAAGATATGACTGTCTATTGTGACGTTTTTTCCAATTCGTCGATGTTCTGTGTCCCTGTTTGATGACAGCATATACTTCGTTTTGCCCTCGTTAACCATCAAACCCATTTTTGCCGCTTCTATTTCAATACTCACAAAAGCACCTATGACATCACGCTTTTTTCTTCCCATTACGTCAATATTGTCTGCATAGGCGAGTAACTGTACAGACTTTTGAAAGATTGTTCCTCTGGTGTTGACGTTTGAGTTTCTTACAATCTGTTCAAGTATGATGTTGAAGAAATCGCATGACAGTTTATCGCCTTGCCTAAAACTTTTTTCGACATCAAAGGTCTCGGTGAGTTCTTTACCGACCTTGACGGAGCAGCGTGAATTCTCCAAAGTCATCCTGCATAGTCGTTCGAGCTTTGCAGGGATGCCGAAACTAGACATGGCTCTGTAGAGCTCGTCTCTGTAAATACTGTCATACGCGGCCTTGAAACCGATAAAGAGATGGTGAATATCGATATTACGTTCTCGGGTTTTTTCCAAGATCTGCCGTAATGTGAAAATTTGATCTATTGTGGACTTCTCTGGTCTAAAACCACATTGATAAGGACCTATCAAGTTGTTGACGTGGGGTTTCAGACGTTCACTTATTACAGCAGAAAAGATCTTATAAGCGACGTTAAGGAGGCTTATTACTCTATAATTGGCGTTATTGTGAGGGTCTCCTTTCTTTAGGATCGGGCATACGATACTGAGGTTCCATTCATCGGGCATGCTTTCTTCCGACCACATCATGCAGGTCAGCGAGTGCATACTCCTATCCAACTGTGGAAAAATATTTTTGCCTCTGATGGGAATCGAACCACAAATCTCTGGGTAAGCCGCAGACATTCTAACCATTACGCCATGGCATGGGTACCACAGCTAGATTTTATTGTTTTTCTAAAATGTCCACGAGGTGCTTTTCCCAGTGCGCTTTCAATGCAATTCGAATCTATAAATTTTTGTATTTATAACATTTTCAAAGGTACCAGAGCTTCGAGTCCTCCTTAGAACTTATTCATTTAAAACTTTATCTTGTTAGTTAGCTCAAAATCACCAAGGTGCAGAATTTGCTTGGTTACGTCATTGGAACACTAAACACTGAAGAATTGCAAGATCAATGCTTGCTCTCTAAGGGAATTTTGAATATTTTGTATGGGTGGTAACACTGAACTCTGGGCTACAGGAGCTTAGTTAACTTTTATACGCACGGTTCGAAATTCAGACCATGAATGTTATCCACTTTCGGGCACCAAGCGCTGCGCTGGCTGCTTCATTTCGGCCAAAGCTTCTTTAAAAATACGCGGGACCAGCCTAAAAAGCCTAGCCTATGATTCGACACGTTATAAGTCAAAGCTGTAATGCTTATTAATGAATTTGGTGGGTTCTGCTCGTTGCGTGTATAAAATGAATGCATTCAAGGCTATGGCTTCATGGGTTTTTTTTTCTGTTGGAGGTTTTTAAAATACCAGCTGGAGCACTCAAAACAAAATACCGGTCCGGTTATAGCTTTCCAAATGTTCTGAAAAAAGCCAAAAGATGCTGCCATGGTAAGGAGCTTTAGTTACCAGTTCTCACCATGTCTGCGCCGAGTATCTGTAACCTCATTCTAGAAAAAGCAGGGCATTCACAGACGAAGTGCTCTGCGGTGTTTTCATCTTATGCACAAGAATCAAAGAGCGTGGTATCACTTAAGACCAACACGTTTAAGTGTTTGGAAAAGGGGAAGTGCCCGTTTGCAACGCCAATAAGCTTTCTACATACGTTTGGTCTGTCAGCATCCAATGAAGGCAAGCGGTTGTGCTTTACACAGATCCGATCGTTGATTGAAACCCTCACTGAGGACGCTCGCAGACCTATCGACGGTTCAGGTCCTGAAAAAACTATCTGAAAACCTTGCCTAGCAAGTTCATCGGCGATTTCATTTACAGTTATGCCGTTATGTCCTGTAACGCAAATGAGACTCAAAGAATTTAATCTTTCGACCGCATCCAGAGAGCTCTTGGATTCCTGGATCACTTTCGGAGTAGATAGATTGTTGAGATGGGCCTTAAGCACAAAGCACAGATATTTCTCCCCGTCTAGCCACTGTTCGTAACGTGGTTTAAAGCCATTTTAAGAACATACGCTTCCGCTTGAAAAACGTTCTCCACAAAGGCATCAGCGCCAGATTCTTCGTCGGTGTTGGAACCATCTGCCAAGATTCGATAACAAAACGATTTTCGTGAGAGCTTATTCCACCAAACAACTGTCGCATAGGAGATGATTGGTCTTATCATAGCCGTATAGAATCAAAGGGTGCTTTTCTTAGAAAGACCTCATGCCTTGCAAAAAGCTCCTTTACATTGCCAGGAGACTGAGAGTTTTAGACTCGAAATGCGTAGACCAAAGAAGCTTGTTGTCTAGGATTACTCCGGGATGTTTGACTTTGTTTGAAAAGGGGATGTTGACGTCTTTAAGTGTAAGTAGGGCAAGACCGACTGCGGAAAATAATAAGGCTGTCTGATGACCAATGCGGGCTTGTCGCGGGTAAGTCAACTACAGACGCGGTGGAAAAACACCGAGATGCCTTAGAGGATTTGCATATTGTGTTGGTTGACTTCGAAAAAGCATTCGATCGAAAACCAACACCGAGGAGTTCCTGAAGCCTATGTGCGAATAATTATGGAAGTGTACGAGGGAGCAGTTACAAAATTTAGATGCCCAGCTGGAGTCACCGAAGAATTCCAAATAATAGTAGGTGTACATCAGGGAAGTGTCTTGAGTCCACTGCTCTTTATGCTGTTCTGGATTATTTGCTCGAAGGAAAAGTAACGGACAATAAAGTACAACAATTATTCTTCGCTGACGATGGAGCCATCATAAGCGAGCATCCTACATCCCTGCAACGAGCACTGGACGTTTGGATTGATGTTCTGGAAGGAAATGGGTACCGTATTAGCGCTAAAAAGACTGAATACTTGTGCTGCGCTTTTTCTGATTCTGACAAGCCTATTCCAGACATTTATTTGAATGGAAATGTGCTTCCCAAGTGTGAAAAGTTTAAATATCTGGGATCTATGATCAATAGTGAAGCATCTTGTGATGACGACATCAATCATCGAGTAAGCGTAGGGTGGATGAAGTGGCGAGAAAAGTCCGCTATCTTCTGTGATCGAAAAATGCCTCCTTAGCTGAAGGGAAGACTCTACACAGCAGTTGTCCGTCCAGCTCTGACATACAGTTCACAATGTTGGACAATGTACAAAAAGTATGAGAGCAAATTGACGGCAGCCGAAATCAAGATGCTTCGGATGACAGCAGGAGTAACAAAGCTTGATCGAATTTGAAGTACTAAGATTCGTGGAAGCCTTCATGTCAAAAGTACCATCTTGGACAAAATTCAGCACGACCGGCTCAGTTGGTATTGTCATGTTCAAAGGAGAGATCCGCAGAACCCCGTCCAAAATGCAATATCGTACAACGTTTCAACAAATTCGTGACGAAAAAGAAAAGGCAGGCCAAAACACTCCTGGTACAAGCAAATGCAAAAACAACAGCATTTGGTTGGCCTCAGACATGGAACAGTCCAAGACCGGGAGGCTTGCCGACGCTTTCTGAGGTCAACCCCACAGGCGGATCTTTAGTGTGAAGCGGAAAAGTGGGAGAGTTGTGATCGCTTCAAGATCACTACTCGTTACAGCGGAAACGAAAAGAAGAAGAAGAAGGGCAAGACCATGGATTAACTCCTAAAAAACTTCATTTTCAATCACTTTAGTTTTCTTCCGTTTATTTCTATTTTGAATGACGCAAATCTGAAAATTATTCTAAATTCTGTTCAATTGTACTTTTGTACCTGTACAAATTGATTTGTACCAAAAAAGTTTAGCTCCAAACGTGCGTACATACGAACACAAACATGTTATTTTTTTAATTTTATGTCTCTTATATTTTGATATTAATACGTGAAAATAACTACCCCTTTAAAATATGGCCTCAGCGCATGTATATGTGTGTGATGAAACTCAATTGCAAACAAGATTGGTTCGTTTTGCTTGAAAATGTCAACGTTGTATTGCGTTTTCTCATAAACACCTGTTTAAAAAACAAATAAATATTATCAAATTTTGTATAAAAGCCTATGCCAATGATATAAACCTTCAATCCAACTTGGAAAATGTTTCGCGCAACGTTAGTTCTTGGTCTTCTCTGTTTGGCAGTGTGTGACGCAGCAACAAAAAAAAGGAAAGAGGAGAATGAAGAGGGTGACGGTGATCGTATTATTGGAGGAAAAACGTGCTTAATATCCGACGCACCTTCCATTGTGTCGTTTCAACGCAGAAATGTCCATATCTGCGGAGGAACTATCATTTCGCCACGTCACATTTTGACAGCTTGTCATTGTATTAGAGCTTTTGATGAGCTACCAATCAACCAGGCTTCGATTCGTGCTGGCTCCACACTCTGGAGTGCTAATGGTGAAAAAATTGGTGTGAAGGAAATGTTATGCCATCCCAAATACAATAAAACATCGAAAATTTATGACATTGGACTGCTGAAGCTATTGACTCCATTGGAATACGATGACGTGACAATCAAAGAAGAAGTTATAGCCGATAAAATTCCTCGATCTGGAATGGATTGTAAGATCAACGGATGGGGCTTGAAGAAGGAAAATGATTACCAAACACCAAATATGTTGCAAAAGGCTTTCATCAAAGCTATCTCTAGAGAGGAATGTGCTTCTGAAATGTTCAAATATGGCGAGAGTGCTATTTTAGATGGTATGATCTGTGGTCAAAATCCAGGAATCGATGCGTGCCAGGGAGACTCAGGAGGTCCATTTTACTGCAGAAATTCTCCAGATAGTCCATTCATTTTATATGGTGTTGTTTCGTTTGGACGTGGTTGCGGTAGAAAAGATTTCCCAGGTGTTTATATAACGACAGCTAGTGTAAGGAAATGGATTGCTCATTATCTCGAATATATGTAAATAAAGATGTCTGCAAAATAAAATAAAATTCATTGAATAGCTATGTGTCTTTGTTGTGTTTTTGTATTGCCTTTTTTTCTAGTCACCTAAATCAACATGAATGGTGAATGGGAAGTACATTATGTACCTACAAAATTTGGTTCTTTTTGTGTCCACTGTGTCAATAGACTTGAAAAGCAATATCAAGTCTAGTTTCTTATATTTTGAAATAGGTAAGCTGTTTTTGATATATAAGTGAAATTAAACTGTATAATCGTTGTCCAGAAACGGTAGACCATTCGAATATCTCTGTGAAATTCCACTTGATAGTATACAACGTCCATTGTGAAGGGAAATATCAGAGTACCTACTATTTGTCTTTCTAAATTTGTTCTACATTACACATCATCACTCTGATGTCCGTTCATTGCCTTCAATTCGTTCGAATATTGAGAAAATAATGTCCAATTGTGGTAGGTACTTAAGTGCTCAGTAATGTTAGGAGTACATAATGCCAAAACCCCATAATTCAGTCACGTATTTCTCTATCAAAACGTGTGGTTTTTATTTTTAGACGCGTTTGTGAGAGGGTCAAAATACTTACTTACTTACTTAAGGTGGCGCCACAATCTGGGTCAATCTCGGTCCCTAACTAGCTGCCTCCAGTTTTGAACGCCAAGTTGATTGAGGTCCTCTCCTGCTTGCGTACGCCACCTGAGTCACGGTCTTCCTCTACTGCGTCGTCCCTCGGGATTGGATTGGAAGACTTTCCGGGCCGGAGCGTTGGTGTCCATTCGCTCTACATGACCCAGCCAACTAAGCCGCTGGACCTTGACTCGTTTGACAAGGTCAGTGTCGCTGTACAGGCCGTACAGTTCGTCGTAAAATCTTCTTCTCCACTTTCCATCTATGCAGAGGGGACCAAAAATCACCCGAAGAATTTTTCTCTCGAAGCATCCTAAAGCGTTCTCGTCTGCCTTTGACAAGTTCCATGCCTCTGCGCCATATATAAGAACCGGGATGATGAGTGTCTTATACAGGGACACTTTAGTCGCTCGAGAGAGGACTTTACTACTCAATTGTCTTCTTAGTCCGAAGAAACAGCGATTTGCAAGAGTTATTTTTCGTTTGATTTCTGCGCTGGAGTCGTTGTCTGAATTAATAGGTGCGCCGAGGTAGCCAAAGTCCTTAACTAACTCAAAGTTATAGCTGTCTATCGTGACGTTCTGTCGAAGACGGATTAACGGATTAACTGTGCAAAGGTCGTGCCCTTTATTGGATGATGTTAGGTTCCATCCATGCTTTGAAGTTTTATTGGAAATACCTAGCAATGCTTGTGCAAGTCAATACACCCATGGATATGAATTTGACTTCAAAAAAACTGATTTTGTAAAACTGAATATGGAACTTTCTCAATTTCAATGGGATCATGTTTTCCATGATATGGATGTCAACAAAGCAACAGATACTTTCTATGACATACATAACTGCTTTTTCGATAACAGTACCTGTTCGTCGCATCAAAATTGCTGATAACTGTGTTCCATGGCTCACACCTTTCCTTAAGAGGCTTAAAAATAAAAAAAATAGACTACACAACAAGCTAAAACTCAAGTTTACTGTTCCCATTGCTCAGGAGTTCAGCAGATTAAGAAGGGAGTTCCAAATGCAATCTGCGGCTGCATATAGAAACTATATTAGTTCCATAAAAAATGATTTGCTGCAGAATCCTTCTTCTTTTTGGAAATTTGTCAAAAATAAAAAAAAAGTTTCGGAATTTCCATCTTACATGAATTTGGATCAAAAATCTTCAAATAATAGTGTAGAAATCTGTGATATGTTTGCAGAAATGTTTAAAAGTATTTACAAATGTGATAATGGTTTGACTGCAAAGCATGAAATTAGTTCTGGCATCATCTGGAATAAATGATTTACCATGTATTGAAGAAAGTGGTGTTCTAAAGGCTATTGGGAACCTAATCAGCTCATTTTAATCTGGACCGGATAATGTCCCGTCCTGCATATTAATAAACTGCTGTCAGTACGAGGTTCCTGCTTTATGTTATTTATTTAACTTATCCCTATCGTCTTCTGTTTTCCCACGAGCGTGGAAGTCTTCATTTATTACACCATTGTTCAAATCAGGAAGCCGATGCAACATGCGTGACTATAGAGGAATTGCAAAAATCAGCGTTATTCCTAAGATGATGGAATCCATAATAATCGAAGAGTTGATTCACGGAACAAAATCGCACATATCCGATTGACAACATGGATTCGTCAAGGGCAAGTCTACCATTACAAATCTTTTGGAAATTTCATCTTGCATCCCAAAAGGATTTATGGATGGACTTCAAACGGATGTGGTATACACTGATTTTTCGAAAGCTTCTGACCAACTTAATCACAAGCTGCTAGTTAAAAAACTTTCAAATTTCGGTTGGTCTCCAAAACTTGTTCAGTGGATTGAAAGTTACTTATCATCTCGCACTCAATATGTTAAGTTCAAAGCTCAAGTTTCCTGCGCAATAGAAGTTAAATCCGGGGTTCCACAAGGAAGCCACCTGGATCCACTATTATTTGTGATATTTATTAATGATCTACCCTCTGTGATAAGACACTGTGATATACATCTTTATGCTGACGATGCGAAAATCTCGTTTTCATACAAAAATAATGCTGATCACATTCAACTGCAATCTGATATCGATCATTTACTTCAATGGTGCAATAACAACAGTCTCTCACTGAACTCTAAGAAATGCAAAGTAATGACATTTGCTAGAATAAAGAATACTTTCAAAAATGATTACTTTATAAGTAATTCGAAGCTGAAAAGAGTAGATTATTTTGTTGATTTGGGAGTTATATTTGATCCGAAACTTGACTTCAGAATGCATATAGATTCCATAACTGCAAAAGCTTCTATTCGGCTGGGAATGATTAAACGTTGGTCTAAAGAGTTCAGTGACCCATATGTCACAAAAAGCTTATTCATTGGGCTGGTTCGTTCGGTCTTGGAATATGGATGTCAAGTGTGGTGCCCGTATTATGCTTGTCACATTGCTCGAATTGAATCCGTTCAAAAACAGTTTCTCATATTTGCTCTGCGTCATCTTAACTGGGATAATCGTCTTCATCTTCCTCCATATCGCTCGAGACTTATGCTGATTGGTCTTAATACCCTTGAGGACAGGAGGTCATCACTTAACGCCACCTTGATATTCAAACTTTTGAAGGGTGAAATAAGTTCACCTCATCTGCTTTCGTTACTAAAAATAAATGTGCCACTTCGGCAAAGTCGAAATTTTAAGATTTTGCGAACTAATGAATCAACATTAAATTATTTGAATAATGAACCTTTTTCTCAATTATGTAAACAATTCAATACTTATACAGTGGTGGTCCAGTATAACGAACGATATAATGTCCAGAGTCAATTCGTTATATCGAAACCTTTTAGTCATACAAATTTTTAAATAAAAAAAACGTGCAATTGTGTGTATGTATCTTCCAATATTATCACGAACATACATGTAAGTAGACACATTAATACACTTACAGTCTTTTTTTTTCATTTTCTGAAATTCGCTATTTGTTCGTTATATAGAGTACGTAATTGCCATTTCGTCTGAAATTCGTTATTTTGTTCGTTATATAGAATACCTAATGGACTTGAAAAAAGTGTTCGTAATATCGATCATTCGTTATATCGGCATTCGTTATACTGGACCTCCACTGTACTTCTTTTGTGGACTTTAATCTCAGTTCTTATAAATTCAAAAAAGAATTATTACTTCATAATCGCCTTAGGCATTAATTATAATCTTTTAATTATTATTATGCAAAATAACTGTGAACAATTGTGTATCTGCAGTTATAGTTAAATAAATAAATAAATAAATAAATAAAAGACGTCGGTGTTGGGTGTCTTTTCTTGATGACAGCATATACTTTGTCTTTCCCTCATTGACCACTAAACCCATCTTCTTCGCTTCCGTCTTATTGCTCATTAACGCGCCATTGACATCATCTTTGACGGATCCTTGAAAGATTGTGCCCCTTAGGTTGACGTGAAAGTTTTGCACTATGCTTTCACGAACGATGTTGAAGAAGCCGCATGACAGTGCATCACCTTCCTAAAACCTTTTTTTGACATCGAATGTATCGGTGAGATCATTTCATCGTCATCCTACACAACCGGACTAGTTTGGTAGGGATGCCAAAACTAGACATGGCTCTATATAGCTAGAGGGTCAAAATATGAGCTGTCAGCTGTAATATGAGCATGAATATCATTATCAGATCAGACGTGTCATTCTTATGGCGTCATGCTTTTAGCTACATGTGTCCATACGTTGTTATTATTCTTCAAACACACTTTCCTATATTGTTAAGCGAAATGTAGTTCCTATTTTATTGAAAATGAACCACTGTCGGAGACTTTGTTCCTTATACCGTTGGCCCATGCCCGATATGAATACATGGACTAATATTCATAACTAGCTTCCAAGTATAGCTTACCGTTCGTGCTTCTAAATAATATGCCTACGTTTTCTAGTCTTGGGTTAATAATCTCGTCTTGTCTAGGGGGACATGATTCTACAAGGAGCTCGCAGAAACAACTTTTCGGCGAGATCGTGAGCGCATAGCAATGTGGTGCATTAAGCCCTGCTGTTGAATGTCGTTATACTCTCACGAATCTTGGGGGCGAACTTATCCGTGAGTTTACCTCTAACCATGGGCGTAGCCAGGTAGGGGCAGGTAGGGGCAAATGCCCCAACCTAAGCCAAATGTCCTCGAAAAAATTCTGCGTTTTTTAAGAAAAAATTAATCTTTGTCCTCGAGGACATTTGGAGAAAATGCTGAAACAACGAGGACTTTTAAAGAGTATCGTAAAAAACGAGGACAATTTGGGAAAAAACGGAAAAAAGGAGCATCAATGAAAATTTAAAAAAAAAACTGAGGACAATTCGCAAAATTGCCGAAGAACGAAGACTTTTCAATGAGATTTCTCTTAAAAAACGAGGACAATTAGAAAAAAAAGGGGGGGGGGGGGGGGAAAGGAGTATCAATGAAAATTTAAAACAAAAAAAAAATGAGGACAATTCGCAAAACTGCCGGAAAACGAGGACTTTTCAATGAGATTTCTCTTAAAAAACGAGGACAATTAGAAAAAAAAAGGGGGGGGGGGGGGGGGGAAAGGAGTATCAATGAAAATTTAAAACAAAAAAAAAATGAGGACAATTCGCAAAACTGCCGGAAAACGAGGACTTTTCAATGAGATTTCTCGTAAAAAAAACGAGGACAATTTGGGAAAAAAGGAGAAAAGAAGGAGTATCAATGAAAATTTAAAAAAAAAAAAAAAAATGAGGACAATTCGCAAAACTGCCGGAAAACCAGGACTTTTCAATGAGATTTCTCGTAAAAAACGAGGACAATTTGGGAAAAAAGGAGTATCAATGAAAATTTAAAAAAAAAAAAAAAAAAATGAGGACAATTCGCAAAACTGCCGGAAAACGAGGACTTTTCAATGAGATTTCTCGTAAAAAACGAGGACAATTTGGGAAAAAAGGAGAAAAAAAAGGAGTATCGATGAAAATTTAAAAAAAAAATGAGGATAATTCGCAAAACTACCGGAAAACGAGGACTTTTCAATGAGATTTCTCGTAAAAAACGAGGACAATTTGGGAAAAAAGGAGAAAAGAAGGAGTATCAATGAAAATTTAAAAAAAAAAAAAATGAGGACAATTCGCAAAACTGCCGGAAAACGAGGACTTTTCAATGAGATTTCTCGTAAAAAACGAGGACAATTTGGGAAAAAAGGAGAAAAAAAGGAGTATCAATGAAAATTAAAAAAAAAAAAATGAGGATAATTCGCAAAACTACCGGAAAACGAGGACTTTTCAAAAGGAGTATCAATGAAAATTCGTTCTACTACTTTCGGTAGTACCGCTACCTAGGGTACCGGTAGTAACTACTTTCGGTAGTACCGCTTCCTAATTTCGGTAGTACCGCTACCTAGTTTCGGTAGTACCGCTGCCTAGCTTCCGGTAGTACCGCTACTTACTTTCGGTAGTACCGCTACTTACTTTCGGTAGTACCGCTACCTACTGCCGGAAAACGAGGACTCTCATTGCGAGAAATCTCATTGAAAAGTCCTCGTTTTCCGGGAGTTTTGCGAATTGTCCTCATTTTTTTTTTTAAATTTTCATCGATACTCCTTTTTTTCTCCTTTTTTCCCAAATTGTCCTCGTTTTTTACGAGAAATCTCAGAAAAGTCCTCGTTTTCCGGCAGTTTTGCGAATTGTCCTCATTTTTTTTTTTTTTTTTAAATTTTCATTGATACTCCTTCTTTTCTCCTTTTTTCCCAAACTGTCCTCGTTTTTTTACGAGAAATCTCATTGAAAAGTCCTCGTTTTCCGGCAGTTTTGCGAATTGTCCTCATTTTTTTTTTAAAAAATTTTCATTGATACTCCTTTTTTTCCCGGAAGTAGTTACTACCGGTACGCTAGGTAGCGGTACTACCGAAAGTGGGTAAAAAAAAAAAATGAGGACAATTCGCAAAACTGCCGGAAAACGAGGACTTTTCTCGTAAAAAACGAGGACAATTTGGGAAAAAAGGAGAAAAAAAAGGAGTATCAGTGAAAATTTAAAAAAAAAAAAAAAATGAGGACAATTCGCAAAACTGCCGGAAAACGAGGACTTTTCAATGAGATTTCTCGTAAAAAACGAGGACAATTTGGGAAAAAAGGAGAAAAAAATGAAAATTTAAATAAAAAAAAAAAATGAGGACAATTTGCAAAACTGCCGGAAAACGAGAACTTTTCAATGATATTTCTCGTAAAAAACGAGGACAATTTGGGAAAAAAGGAGAAAAAAAAGGAGTATCGATGAAAATTTAAAAAAAAAAAATGAGGACAATTCGCAAAACTGCTGGAAAACGAGGACTTTTCAATGAGATTTCTCGTAAAAAACGAGGACAATTTGGGAAAAAAGGAGAAAAGAAGGAGTATCAATGAAAATTAAAAAAAAAAAAAAAAAAAAATGAGGACAATTCGCAAAACTGCCGGAAAACGAGGACTTTTTAATGAGATTTCTCTAACATCTAGAAATATTACACGAGTATATTTGGGCATTTATATTTATAATTCTTCGAATCAAAATATTCTCCAGAAATTCTGAATCATATGAATGCGGCATTTTAAATGCTATTACAGAACATGCTAAAGGCAAATATCCTACTCTATTTTTAGAAACCAAAAAAATTATACTTTTAAAGTATCTCTCAATATTCTTGTCAATAAATATGTCCTACTTTTTTTTTTCAAAAAAAAATGTCCTCGTTTTTTCATTGATTTTTGAGAAGTTGTCCTCGAAAAAAGACCTAAAAAAATTCCTGGCTACGCCCATGCCTCTAACGACAAATCAGCAAGCAAAATGGCGTTGATTCCGTTGCCTGCAGCAGTGGCCATAGTAGATGTCACATTTTCTGCACTTTGTGGATGACTGCTTTGTCGGCTTTGTAGTAGTTAAGGACTTCCACTAATTCTCCGTTTGTGATTTAGTGATTTCACTGCTATGAAAACCTCTTTCTAGATTAGCCGTTGGGAATCGGCTAAAAATTGTAGGTCCTCTATATACCTCACAAGGAATGGTTGTAAGAAACTCGCTAGGTCAAGGGGTTCCCCGATCTGTTTTACGTCTCAATGTTTGTATGTAGGGTTGTCAAGGGTAACATCATTACTCTTTTCCAAGAGCGTTGGTTACTATTGGAAGGCGATGACTTTTTGGGATCCCCTTGGACATAAAGCATCGAATAATCAGGTATCGATACCCTGTAGCAGGTTTTCAAAATACTAACTCTAGCACTCAAACCTAAGTACCGGTCCATTATACTACCAAATCTAAACTTTCTTTTATTATAGCTTTCCAGATGTTCGGAGAAAAGCCAAAAACGCTGCAATGAAAAGGAGCCTAGGCTACCAACTTTCACCATTGTCGGCGCCGAGTATCTGTAACGTCACGCGAGGAAAATCAGGACATTCACAGAGGAAGTGCTCCGCGGTGTCATCGTCTTCTCCGCCCGATTCATAGAGTGTGGTATCACTTTAGCCTAACACGTTAAAACGCTTGGTAAAAGAGAAGTGCCTCGTTGTAAAGCCAATAAGCTTTCTACAACCTTTTATGCAACGGGATAGACAAAAATGTAACAATTTTTTTATCAACGTTGCGGAGCAAACGCTTAGTCTGTCTGGCATCTCACGGAAGAGTGTCATCTACGGTTGTGCTCTTGACAGACCAATCCTTGATTGAACCCCTCACTGAGGACCCTGGCAGACCGATTTCTGGTTCAGGTCTTGAGAAAACTGACTGAGATCCTTGCCTCGCAAGTCCATCGGTGATCTCGTTTCCACTTATGCCGTGGTGACCTAAAACAGAAAAGAGACTCAAAGAATTTAGTCTTCAGTGAGATCTGGCATCCGGGCCTCTTTCGAAGTAGTCGGAGGGTTGAGTAGAGAGAGTTTGTCATCTTTCATTTCAATGTTCAAACCCAATTTCTGCGACTCGTGAAAATAACAACTTCAGTCTTAAGGAGTTTAACTGAAATCCCATCAAGCACACTAGCTGTCAGGTTAGATCCAACAGATAGAACGACATTTCAAGAAAGGACAACTTACTATCAACAGCACCGAAGATGTGATAAAACGCCAGCCAGCGAGCAGGCCTTATGCAGTCATATTATTACAAGGTTCGTTCGTTGAAGCCCTTTGGTCATCACAAATTGTTTTTTGGAATATCTAAACGCGACTTGAATGTCAAACAGAGTGTTTTTTGTTCCCTTGGTTTTTGCACTCTACTCATTCTAAAGTAGCATAAGGTTTTTGCAGGGATGAATTCGGGCTGTCGAATGGCATGTATTTTTCTTCAAATGACGTGGATGGAGGGTAACTTTGCGTTTTTGAGAACAGAATACCCTAATTTTTGTTTTCTGGCATCTTACAGAGTTGTCAAGGAAACCTTTTGTAAAGTTCGACAAATTTTATATAGACCCCAATGATTCGTTTACACTATGGCAAATTTTCCATACCTACCGATAAAGTGGCCATTGTGTCTAATTCTTTTTTCGAGTGGCGATGTTGACAAGGTTTCGAAGTTCGGTTTCATAAGATTTCCCGCGTTAGTATATATGTGGCATTTGAGTCAGTATAGCTGCAAGGTATGTATAATTTTTGGCATGTATCTGGTTTTCCAAAGGTTCAAAGGTTTTTTTTAATTAATACAAAAAACGGTTTTGGAAATCAATGAAATTCTTTAATTTTATGAAAGTACGTTTGATGCCATTATGTATGCAACTCAATTGCTTTTGCATGGCCACCACGGGCACGCTAGCAGAAGTCCAGACGCTTAACCCAATTTTTGACGGTTTTCAAGCATAAACCGACGACACTGTTGCAATTTCACGATCGATATTCGTATGGAGTTCATCAATTGTCGCTGGCTTGTTGGTATAGACCATGAACTTGACGTATAGCCTCACAGGAAATAGTCAAACGGCGTCAAAACGCACGACCGAGGCGGCCAAGCGACTAGACCATTTCGTGAGATAACACATTCTCTAAATTTGTTTTCCAATAAATATATTGTGACATTCGCTGTGTGACTTGTGGCGCTATTCTGTTTGAACCACATGTCCTCCAAGTCCATATCATCTGATTGGGGCTGAAATTATTCGGTTTTCATTGAACGGTAGCGATTCCAATTCATAGAAACGTGCCGGTCTTGATCATCGCGGAAGAAGTATGGCCCAATGACTCCACCGGCTTATAAACCACATTAAACCGTAGTTTTTTCGGGATGCAATGATGACTCATGGAGTACGTGTGGATCGCTGCCTGACCAATATCCGCATATTTTGTTTATTGACGAAGCCATTCAGCCAGAAATGAGCCTCATCATTGAAGAAGATATTTCAATGAAAACCCGAATCATTTTCAAGTTGTTGCTCAGCCAAATTCACGAACATACGACGCTTTTGGTGGTCAAGCGCCACAATGACGTCACAGAGATGCACAACGCTTGAGAACGACATGTGAGAGACACAATTGGGCTTTCTGCAACTGAAGCCTTAGCGGCAGCAATATTCTCGACATACGGGCACTTCTTTGTCTCACTGGCACGGGAAAATTTTGTACTGTGCCTTAGGATTCAAATTTTTCCATTAGACGGTCAATTGTTGATTTGCTAGGACGATTATGTTATGATGACCATAAATTGGACATAGCGCTCTTAACGTTGAGTTTACTGACTCCGAATTCCGGTAGTTTATTATAATAGTTTTGACTCATTGATGGCTTTTATTTCTTTTCATCATGAAATGGCAAAAACTGAAGAGAAATGTCAAAAGACCGGCAAGCAATATGGCGTCGTTTGCTGTCCCTGCTGCTCTTTTTTTGTAGCGTCCTTGTTGAAAAACCTTTTATAAGGTCGTTTCAAAGATTAATGTGTACCCTAAATGTTTCCAAGCTCTTTGACTTGCTCCTTTGATAAATTTTTACAAGTCAGGCGCCTGTATTGAGTGTTGTGATAGTATAACACAAATTTTTGTAAGAACGATTGTTTCGTGTTCAAATTAGCCTCTTAAAATACTTCTGCTTTGATGGATTTTGGTTAAAGTCATGGTTCTGCTGTGTTGAGAGCTAGTGTAGAGTTTTGACAATGAGATTATCAAGCTCATTTTAGAATGTTGTCTGACAGGTTTTTTGAATTTTTCAAGGCTCTACTAAATTGAATTGGTGGATGGGCGTTGTACTATTCGGGTAGGCTCTGATTGGTGCTAACTTGGCGGCGCCCAGATGCTGTAACTTATAGTACACGTCAAATGTGCTTACTATACCTCCAAGCGGTATCCACTGGGACCTGGGATGCTCCGTCCAGAGCTGACCTGCTAAACTAGTAAGTGCGAGTGTTGATAAGGGAATCCGGAACAAAGAATTGTGATCGATCAACACTATAATTGCTCTGCGAACAATGACTGACTGCACGAATCTCAGTGGTCTACGAGAGCTTTCGTGTAAATGTCCCAGCGGATGAATTCGAAGGACAGAATCAACGGTGGACTTCAGCAGCCATAAAAGCAGCAACCCCTGAAAGAGCTACTCCAACATATTTGGTTTAAAGGTCTTTTGGGGTCTTTCAATACTAGGACAGGGTATTGAAGTAGAGATGGTGGCGGACGAGCTCCTGGTGAGCCAACGGCAGCACTCACACCCCTGCAGCAGGGTACTGACTCTGGATACTCCAGCCCTTTGTGTAAGAAGGGATCCAAAAGGACCTGGCCCTCCAGGTTGGGGGTTGTGCGTAGGGTTAACTACCCAACCACGTAAAAAAAGCCCAGTTCCGAAACAATCAACAGCCTCGGATAACGATAATGATTTCAAAGTTGACGACCCATGCAAACGAATAAAGGACAACGACCTCCAGATCTGCACTTGGAACGTAAGATCTCTTAACGGACTAGGTGCAGCTGGAGAATTAGCGGACGCCCTGGACTGCTGCAAAGCAGACATAACCGCCATCCAAGAAGTGCGATGGAGTGGACCGGGCATAAAGAAGATGAAAAACTGTGACATATACTATGGCGACTGCTACAGACAACAGAAAAAGCGTTTATTTGGGTGCGGATTTGTCGTTAGAGGTAGACTCAGGGATAAGGTGATTAGCCAAAATCCAGTCAATGAGCGTATAATGACCATCCGCATCAGGGCTAAATTCGCCAACATTAGCCTTATATGCGCCCACGCCCCCACAGAAGAGAAAGACGACGATTCCAAAGACTGTTTCTACGAGCTCCTCGAAGAAACATATGAGCAATGCCCTAGATACGACGTGAAAATCGTTCTTGGCGATTTCAACGCAAAGCTAGGGAAGGAGGACATCTTTGGAAACACAATCGGTAAGCATAGCCTCCACGACAAAACCTCCGAAAACGGATTGAGGCTAATCGATTTTGCTGCGGGGCTAAATCTTGTTGTAAGTAGTACACGCTTCCCGCATCTCAAAATTCATAAAGGTACATGGCGATCCCCAGATCAATTAACCGTCAACCAAATTGACCATGTTGCGATCGACGCAAGGCACTCTTCCAGTGTGCTAGATGTCCGAACTTTCCGAGGGGCCAACTTTGACTCGGACCACTACCTTGTTGTAGCCAAGGTACGAATGAGGATATCTTGTTCACGACCAGCACGAACTAACGCTGTGAAGAGATATGACGTCGGAAAGCTACAATCGCAAGAGATTGCCAATGCCTTTTCCAATCGAGTGTCCCTTCAATTATCCTTGAATCCCATGCCGCCAGCATTAAGCATTGAAGACCAGTGGCAGCAATGCCAAGAAGCCATCAGAACCGCTGCCTCTGAGGTTCTGGGTTTCACTCGGCCACCAAAACGAAACCCATGGTTCGATGAAGAATGTAGGCAGGCAAATGCAGCCAAGCAAAGAGCACGACAAATGCTTTTGCAAACACGAACGAGGGCTGCTTACGATCGGTATAACGAGATTTACAAGGAGAGAAGAAGGGAAGAACACCGACTTCTCAAAAAGAAAAAGAAGCAGCATGAGAAGCGCTCGTTTGAGGAAATAGAGAGGTGCCATGACAGGAACGAGACTCGGAAGTTTTACCAAAAGGTAGAAAGATCCTGCCAGGGTGGCAAACCCCGAACTCAAGCCTGTAAAGACCAGCAGGGAAACATAGTTATAGAGTTATAGAGAGTAGTTATTGCTTTAATTGTATTACAACCATAAGCTTTTCAGTTGTTCACGCGTATTACGCTGATGATGGTAGGCCAATTGCCTTCCGAAATGCATTCGGTATTTAGAAAAAATAAACAGATGACAACTAAATTAAATTTCGTTTGTGTTTTTGTTTAATTTTTCTTCAATCATTTTTGCGGTCAATAAGGAAGAGACTTCTACAATTCTAACATAGTTATAGAGTCACAGTCGCTACTGAGGAGCTGGAAAGATCATTTCTGCAGACTGCTTAACGGCGATGAGGACACAAATTCCGCTGTCAGGCAGACTGCCCCATTCAGCCTGGACGATGATCAAGAATGCCGTCCTCCCGACCTAGAAGAAGTTAAGCTTGCTATATGCAAACTTAAATCGAATAAGACTGCAGGTGCAGATGGCCTTGATGCCGAACTTTTCAAGGCAGCTGGAGATCAGTTGGAAAGGAGCATGCACCAACTGATCTGCATGATATGGTCGAAAGAAAGCATGCCCGATGAATGGAACCTCAGTATCGTATGCCCGATCCTAAAGAAAGGAGACCCTCACAACTGCGCCAATTATAGAGGGATAAGCCTCCTTAACGTCGCCTATAAGATCTTGTCTGCTGTAATATGTGAACGTCTGAAACCCCACGTCAGCAACTTGATAGGTCCTTATCAATGTGGTTTTAGACCGGAGAAGTCCACAATAGATCAAATTTTCACATTACGGCAGATCTTGGAAAAAACCCGAGAACATAATATCGATATTCACCATCTCTTTATCGATTTCAAGGCCGCGTATGACAGTATCTACAGAGACGAGCTGTACAGAGCCATGTCTAGTTTCGACATCCCTGCAAAACTCGTACGACTATGCAGGATGACTTTGGAGAATTCACGCTGCTCCGTCAAGGTCGGTAAAGAACTCACCGAGACCTTTGATGTCGAAAAAGGTTCTAGGCAAGGCGATAAACTGTCATGCGATTTCTTCAACATCATACTTGAACAGATTGTAAGAAACTCAAACGTCAACACCAGAGGAACAATCTTTCAAAAGTCTGTGCAATTGCTCGCATATGCAGACGATATTGACGTAATGGGAAGAAAAAAGCGTGATGTCATAGGTGCTTTTGCGAGTATTGAAACAGAAGCGGCAAAAATGGGTTTGATGGTTAATGAGGGCAAAACAATGTATATGCTGTCATCAAACAAGGACACAGAACATCGACGAATTGGACAAAACGTCACAATAGACAGACATAACTTCGAGGTAGTACAGGACTTCGTCTACCTAGGATCCGCTGTAGACACGGACAACAACATCAGTGCGGAGATCAAACGGAGAATAACTCTTGCCAACCGTTGCTTCTTTGGGTTAAGAAGGCAATTGAGAAACAAAACCCTCTCCAGAAAAACCAAGGTAACCTTATATAAGACCTTAATCATCCCAGTCCTGCTTTACGGCGCGGAAGCATGGACCTTATCGAAAGCGGATGAGGAAACCCTTGGTCGTTTCGAAAGAAAAATTCTCCGAATGATCTTTGGTCCCGTATGCGAAGGCAATGTGTGGAGAAGAAGATACAACAACGAGCTGTATGAGCTGTACCGCGACATGGGCATAGCCAGAAGAGTACGCATCGCGAGGCCACGATGGTTGGGCCATGTTGAGCGGATGGACCCAAACGCTCCGGCACGTCGGGTGTTCGAAAGCACATTGCAGGGAAATCGCGGAAGGGGAAGACCTCGTCTTAGGTGGCGCAATCAAGTGGAGGATGACCTCAACCGACTTGGAGTGCGAAACTGGAGAGAGCTCGCCCGAAATAGAAGTCGTTATCGAAGGATGTTGGTTGAGGCCCAGGTTCACCCCGAACTGTAATGCCCACCTAAGTAAGTATAAGTACTAAATTGACCGCACCTTAAAACATATAATTGAATGCACCTACGACCCTAAAGTCACACATCCGACTAAAAGAGACTCCTTTTTGATAATGCGAGGTTTGAGTTCCGTGAACTTCACCGATCTTTAGTGTCATAAGATGATCTGAATTACATGTTAGCCTTTTAAGATTTTTGGAAGCTACGTTCGCTTGGTACATTAAATGCAACACATTTGCATATAAAATATCACTGCTCTTCCACTATCCGCCTTCCAAATACATTTCAATGAAGTCCGTAGCTGTAAATTCCACCGTGTTTACAAATTCGTTCAATCAAAAATGGGACCACATTTTTCTCTCCTTTTATTCATATATTTACTCACATTTTTTCGAAAACAACCTCATTTCTATTTAATCTGCCAAAGCGTGTGTTAACTGAATTTGCAGCTTTTACCTATAAAAAGACAAGAGCACTCATATTAGCTATTGTTTTGAGAAAAACATGGCGCGTATAACGATAATTTTAATTTTGCTCAGCCATGTGCTTTGTTGTGCTGCCGAGACTGAGGATAACGGGGATCGTATAATTGGTGGTAGAAATTCAGTTATCAGCGAAGCTCCGCATCAGGTTTCGTTGCAACGACTGGGAATTCATTCGTGTGGTGGGAGCATATACTCCCCGACTGTAATTATAACCGCTGCTCATTGCATTAAATCGTTTTTGGCAACCAAAGTGTCACTTTTGTCCGTCCGAGCCGGCTCAACGCTATGGGACTCTGGTGGTGTGGTGAAAAAAATTGAAAACATGCTAATGCATCCGAAATACAATTCAACTTCGAAGGCTTATGATGTTGGACTCATAAAAGTTGACAGTCCTTTTGTGTATAGCAAATCAATCCAGCCCATCAGACTGGCTTGTGGTGTTCCCAAAGATGGCAAATTCGGCTACATCTCTGGCTGGGGCTATGTAATAGAGAATGGCATTTCAATCCCTAATAAGTTGCAAATGGCAAAAGTGAAAGCCATCTCTAGATCAAACTGCGCCTCAAGTCGCTGGGATTATGGAAAGAGAATTTTAGGTCCAATGATTTGTGCAAATGGTGAAGGAATTGATGCGTGTCAAGGTGACTCTGGTGGACCGTTAGTGAGCGCATCTACTGGTAAACTTTGGGGAGTCGTGTCCTGGGGAGAAGGATGCGGTCACAAGGAGTATCCTGGGGTCTTCACGGCTATTGCTGCTGTCAGGAATTGGATCCACATTTATGCCAAAACAATGTAAAGTATCGCAAATATATCAGTAACATTCGTGCAGGTGTTTTTTTTTTTTGTTTTTTTTTGTCATTTTGATAAACAACCGAATTTTTGGGTTTTTTCACTCTAAAACATATGTTTGCAAATATTGGACATAGAAATTATATAACTCTTTGACTAAATGGTTAAGTGTGGAGTTTGTTTGTTTTTTTGTATATTTGTGTTTAATCAAATAAATGAATTGTTTCGCAGTTTTGAGTCAAACACGATTGGTGGAGTGTGCGACTTGAAAACATGAGTCGACAATTTTAGCAAGATACAAAATTAATCGAAAGAATGAGTTGCAAAGGTGTGACCTATGACCTATGTGATGTAGATGCAGAGCATTGCCCCCAAGTAGGCGAATGTCAATGTTTTGAGTAAGACTGTTTTTAATAACTTCGCTTATTATCTTCACCAAAAATGGAAGCGGCAACGAAATACAACCCAAAAGAGTTCATCTTTGAAGTTTAGAACCATTTAACAGACTTACATTACGTATGACACTACATTTTTCACCTTTTGCTGAGCTTTGAAAAGAGTACTGACTTTATCTTCAACAGTTTACTGCATAAAGTGTTTTCATTAATAATTTTTTCGTTCGCTGATGGTTATTGATATAATTCAATATTTCGAGATGTTTTCGATGTGGATTGAAAAAATTGAGCGTTAATCTTGTCAATGTCAACCACTTTATTATTTCAAAGACTTTTACTGTCGCAATATATGCTTTCCTGTGAAGGCCAGTGCGACTAATTCGAGATCGGAAGATTCACCATGAAGTCTATATAGTTAAACATTTTTGTACTGTTTTAGTACTGGATATATGCTTATAAAATGGAATCATAGTTCTCTATTTTTCAACTGAGCTGATGTATCAGCCGGGAGGAGTATGGCGCCATCAATGTTATGTACATCTTATTTTTTCATCAATATTTCAATATCACCGAAATTCGAGTTGAATCAAAGGATCAATCTATTGCGAGTACCAAGACATGTGGGAGTTAAAAGAAACGAACAGGCAGGAAAATACAAGAACACGTAGCCCCTCAGAAGACTCAAATCTATCTATTTGTAGAAAAGCAAAGAACGACACAAAGGATAAAATTAAAAGTCCGGGGATTAAAGCTGACAAAAAATTTGGAATGAACTCCCGAAATTGCGTCAGGCCAAGCTTCCACATGCTTTGTTCAACACAGAAATATATTCGGTACTCAAATATAAACTCAATAAATTTAAGTGGTGCCCGTGGTGTAATAGACTCACAACAGATTGAAATTTCATTGCCATCAATAGCGTTTGCTCGAAAAGTTCTTCGGTTCTGCAAATAAAGTCTAGATACCTTTCATTTCTCACAAGGTGTAGTATTTAGAAATGCGCTAAGTCTCAGGGCTCCCGCTATGATGCGTTACCCTATTTATCAATTGTTGTGTCCAAGCAGGTACAAGAGTTAAGAACACAAGCTGAGTTTCTAACTGAGTGTTAGAGGCGGAGGCAACATCTTAAGGTACTAGGCGTAAAGAGCGATGGCCACTGCAGATATTGTAACTAACAGGTGGTCATGTATCTGACACGTGCCTTATTTGTGCTTTATTTGTCATAGAAACCCAGACCTTGATTTGCCGGAAGGCATACACAATTTTGGAAGCAGTTTATATTCTGCCTACCCAATGTATCACATTCTAAGAGACTTAGAAGGTCTCATGCACCAAAATACAGAAGTGCCTTTCTTCACACATACAGGATAAAGGGATTTGAAGTCCTTAGTAGTGCCCTAGGTACTTAGTTTCTTCAATAAAACTTAACTCGAAGAAGAAGAGGGCCTACAACTCAATCAAGAATTGGGCGCAACAGATTTACTCTTACAAAGTCTATGAACATTGAAAAACTCCAAAAACAAACAATTCATTCATTCATTGGGGCCCAAACAGAAGCGAAAATGCTTTCCACGGATGTCGCATTTAGCGCGAGGAATTCATAGTCAATTCATTGCCATGAAAAGTAATATCTCAATTAGCCGTTTGATACCGGCAGAAAATTAAAGGTACCGTCCCCTCCATATTCCTTCGCAAGGTATTGTTGTGAGAAATGCGTAAGGCCCTGGGACTCCTCGCTCTATTGCGCCACCCTATTTATTTTATGTATTAATATGGGCGGTTCACACTGTACAACTTGTCAGACAGATTAGTTGGATAGCCAGATGAGATAGCGTTCAGACGTTCAGATCAGATTTGTGGTCAGAAACCATTCAGAAATAAAATTTTCAAAGCCATCTTACATGTGGGACAAGCGGTTGCTTGAGAGTTCAGATTATCCCACAAAAGTTGTACAGTGCAATTTTGTTCAGAAAATTGCACAGTGTGAACTATTTATACCAAAATTCTGAATTATGAACGGTCTGTTTCCATTAATAAGCAGATTGTTTATTGAAGCTGTTGAGAAAAATGCATGCAGGGTTCTGTTGTGACACCTTTCTGTTTAATGTAACCCTGTCAGTTCTCTGTACAAAAAATTTTTATTGACCTCTAGTGATTATTCTTATCAACGTATTACGCTAGAAAAAAAATTAACTCTTTATTCGATAGGTATATACATAAACCTTATTGATAGTTTCACCAATTTCCAATACACGCCCATCTTCCCTATTTTTATGTTTTAGAGGTTGAAGGCCGGGCTTCCTTACGGATCTCAACTTCAAAAGGGGCATGACTAGGCTACACGAACTTGCGATTGTGTGCTAAGTACAATATCAAAGTATTGCGGTTGAGCACAAGGTTTCACGCTCTTCGTAAAATTATATTTTGTGATTCGGGATTGCCACTTCTTCTTCTTTTTCATTTCCGGCGTTACGAGTAGTGATCTTGAAGCGATCACAACTCTCCCACTTTTCCGCTTCACACTAGTGATCCGCCTGTGGGGTACGCCGCGTTGACCTCAGAAAGCGTCGGCAAGCCTCCCGGTCTTGGACTGTTCCATGTCTGTGGCCAACCAAATGCTGCTGTTTTTGCATTTGCTTGTACCAGGAGTGTTTTGGCCTGCCTTTTCTTTTTCGTCACGAATTTGTTGAAACGTTGTACGATATTGCATTTTTGACGGGGTTCTGCGGATCTCTCCTTTGAACATTACAATATAGCCGGTCGTGCTGAATTTTGTCCAAGATGGTACTTTTGACATGAAGGCTTCCACGGATCTTAGTACTTCTAATTCGATCAAGCTTTGTTACTCCTGCTGTCATCCGAAGCATCTTCATTTCGGCTGCCGTCAATTTGCTCTCATACTTTTTGTACACTGTCCAACATTGTGAACCGTATGTCAGAGCTGGACGGACAACTGCTGTGTAGAGTCTTCCCTTCAGCTAAGGAGGCATTTTTCGATCACAGAAGATAGCGGACTTTTCTCGCCACTTCATCCACCCTACGCTTACTCGATGATTGATGTCGTCATCACAAGTTGCTTCACTATTGATCATAGATCCCAGATATTTAAACTTTTCACACTTGGGAAGCACATTTCCATTCAAATAAATGTCTGGAATAGGCTTGTCTGGATCAGAAAAAGGGCAGCACAGGTATTCAGTCTTTTTAGCGCTAATACGGTACCCATTTCCTTCCAGAACATCAATCCAAACGTCAAGTGCTCGTTGCAGGGATGTAGGATCTTCGCATATGATGGCTCCATCGTCAGCAAAGAATAATTGTTGTACTTTATTGTCCGTTACTTTTCCTTCGAGCAAATAATCCAGAACAGCAATAAAGAGCAGTGGACTCAAGACACTTCCCTGATGTACACCTACTGTTATTAGGAATTCTACGGTGACTCGAGCTGGGCATCTCACTTTTGTAACTGCTCCCTCGTACATGTCCATAATTATTCGCACATAGGCTTCAGGAACTCCTCGGTGTCTGAGGGCCACCCATATCAGATCTCGTGGTTGTCGATCGAATGTTTTTCGAAGTCAACCAACACAATATGCAAATCCTCTAAGGCATCTCGGTGTTTTTCCATAATGATCCTTATGCTTTGGATTGCGTCTGTAGTTGACTTACCCGTGACAAACCCGCATTGGTCATCAGAAAGCCTTATTATTTTCCGCAGTCGGCTATCTAAAACCCGCTCAACGATCTTCATAGTGTGGGACATCAACTTGATCGAACGATAGTTGTCACAGCTTCTGGTATCTCCCTTTCCCTTGTACATTGGAAGAAGAAAGCTTTCCCTCCATTGATTAGGCAAACTGTCACCTCTTAGATATAAGTTTGGAGATGAGAATCGTGAGCCATCTTAACCCGATGTCTCCCATATTTTTCCAAAACTCATATGGTACCTCGTCTGGTCCAATCTCTTTGCCTTTTTGGAGTTCTTAACTGCCTCCCTAACTTCTTCAACTGTGACGTCGGATACTTACTTATACGTAAATTTTGGTGCAGCTGTTGAAAAGTGGCGCCGAGGAAACTGTTCATTCAAAAGATCATCACAATACTGTCGCCACCTGTGAAGAATTTTGTCGTCATCCACAAGTAGCACTCCTTGAGCATCATTGATGAACTTCGGCGAACGAATCTCCTGCGCATTTCTCCTTCTCTGAGCGGCTATTTTGAAAATGGTTGTTCCCTTATTCAAGTTGCTTTGTCTTAGCTCTTGGATTGCCTGATTTGCTTCAGCAGCTGGGGCAGAAATCTATTCCAGCTCTCGGTACAGGCCCTCCGTGCTTTTTGCTTGAAGTTGGGCGCACTTTTTCTTCGCTTCTTTTCTGCAGCTTTTGTATTCCATTTTGAAACGTGCTTTTTCATTTGTATTTCTTGAGGGGCACTTCGACCAAGCTTGGAAAGCTGCTTTCTTCTTTCTAATCACTGCTTTAGCTTCATCATTCCACCACCAGGTTTCTTTAGCTTGTTGGTGGTGTCCTTTTGAGACTCCTAACAGTGATTTGGCTCTCTCTAAGCAGGTTCGTTGTAGGCGATCCCACATATTTTGTGCCGTGATTGCATTTGAAACTGCGTCGATGGTATTACACAGCTGACTTTGCATATACGAAATGAATTGCAGTCCTTTGGTTTTCTCCAGATTGTACCACTTGATTCTCCTAGGAGCCTTTGTTTGTTTGACTTCCTTCACCGCATCCGTAAAAAATTCTGTTAAAAGAAGACGGTGTTGTTGAGCGTCAGCTTCTCCTAGTATCACTTTGCAGTCTTTCACCCGAGATTTCATGTAATTGGTTACCAAATGGTAATCAATCTGGGTTTCATTTCCTCCACTGCTGTAAGTGATAAGGTGTCGGTCTTGTTTGATGAACGTGGTATTTAGTACGATTAGACCGTATGACTTGCACATACTTAGAATATCTTCACCAGGAGTGTTCCTGGTGCCGAATCCCAAACCTCCATGGCAGTCTTCATAATCCTCGTTTGTCTTCCCGACATGTCCATTGAAATCTCCTCCAACAAACAAATACTCTTCTTTTGGGATGTTCTTAAGTAGGTTATGAAAATCAAGCCAGAATGCATCTTTTTCCTCCTGCTCACACCCTATTTGGGGAGCATATGCACTGATAATATTCCAGACCTTTCCTTCCATCACCAATTTAAGAGACATCAAACGGTCACTGGACTTCAAAATGGTCAACACGCTGTCACATAAACTTTGGTCAAGGATGATACCGACTCCGTTCCTACCTTGTTCCGTTCCATAGTAGAACATCTTGTAAGCCTTGGTCTTTGCATCCAAGAAATGGACTTTGTTTGCTGTGTTTCGCCATTTCGTTTCCTGAACACACAAGATGTCCACTCGCCTCCTCCTCATCATCTCTTCGAGTTCGAGACTTCTACCAGTCATACTTCCAACGTTCTAACTCGCGACTCTAAATTTTCGTCCAACTCGTCGCATTACTTTGCTAGCCCCCGGAATCCGTATAGCTCTGACCCGAACATTGCTGCTCGGTCCAGGATCAGCTCCATGCATAGCAATTGAACTGCCTGGCGGGGTAGTGCTTCTTATGTTCGCAAGTACTTCCATAATGCTCAAAATTTTTCAAAAATTTTCTTTCATCCTTTTCGACACATGCATGCTCCATTTAATGAGTTTGATTTCCCTTTTACTACACCGGTGATCTCCAGTCGTGTAAACCCCGGGATCTGCATGCATACTTGGGGAGAGTTTTTTGGTGGTATGTGTGTCGCTAGACTCACTTTGATGTTAGTTGTCTAGATATGATTGTTCCTTTAGTCGCCTTTTACGACAAGCGGGGAGGCGCTGCAGTGCTATTCTAACCCGACACTGCACGGGTAAGTGATTCGGAGGTTTCTAGCGAAAATCTAAAGTGCCATTTTTTTGCAGTTTTTAATAGATATAAAGGGGAGAGTACGATAACTTTGGCGACAAAAAATAATAACGGTTTCTGATAGAGGGGTTCAATACAAGCATTTTTTACTATGGGAGGGGGGGGGTCTATCTCCCCCCGTTTAGGCAGTAGGGGCAATTTTATAAAAATTGACTTAAAATCTAAAAAAAAATATTGTAGAACAACGGAAAAACTTACAGATACAATTTATACTTTTTATGAAAGCCAGAAACTTGCACTTTATAATAAATTTTAAATGAAGTGGTTTCAATTTATAGTTTTTGAAATAACTGACTTCAAAGTCAAAATTTACGAAAAAAAAATTTTAAAAAATCACTTTGAGTATTATGTTTCTCATGATTACAAATGCTAATAAAAAAATTATTGATGTAGTTAGTTGCTTCAATAAATTTTTTATCAAACAATATAAATTACTTTTTTCTATGTCTTATAGTTTTTGAGATAATTGAAAAATAGTAAAACTATATTTCTTTTTTAAAATCAAAAAATTTTCTAATTTTATAAGAAACTTTTCATATAAAAAATTTGCACCCCAAAGCTTATGAGCAGCTTAACCCTGCGGAAAAAGGGTTAAAATAATGAGCCCCGCGAAGCGGGCCATGCGGAAAGCTGTTGCATACGGAAATTAATTGCTATTTTCATATTTAGCATGAGCAGCTTAACCCTGCGGAAAAAGGGTTAAAATAATGAGCCCCGCGAAGCGGGCCATGCGGAAAGCTGTTGCATACGGAAATTAATTGCTATTTTCATATTTAGCATGAGCAGCTTAACCCTGCGGAAAAAGGGTTAAAATAATGAGCCCCGCGAAGCGGGCCATGCGGAAAGCTGTTGCATACGGAATTTAATTGCTATTTTCATATTTAGCATGAGCAGCCTAACCCTGCGGAAAAAGGGTTAAAATAATGAGCCCCGCGAAGCGGGCCATACGGAAAGTTGTTGCATACGGAAATTAATTGCACATAAGTACCTGTCTTATGAATTTTTATACTTTCACTAGTCTGTTTCCTAACATTATTGTAAATTCGTACGTATTTCCATAATTTTTTGAAAATAATGCATACTTCAATAGTTTTACTATTTTTCAATTATCTCAAAAACTATAAGACATAGAAAAAAGTAATTTATATCGTTTTAAAAAAAGCAACTAACTACATCTAATTTTTTTTTATTGGCATTTGTAATCACGAGAAACATAGTACTCAAAGTACTATGTTTCTCGTTTATCAGTGCACTTCCAAAATATACTATGTGCTGGATCAGATGTTAAGTTTTCGTACGCTGAACCTCTGCTGTCCGACGAAATACTTGATTCCGAAATTACATTTGCCGAAATAAATGCTGTTATTCTTAAAGCGAAAAATGAAAAGGCACCGGGAGAAGACGGAGTCACATATGAATTTTTCAAGAACGGTACAGAAGGACTTACTTCCCGACTCAAAGCCTTATTTAATGACATCCTAAATAAACAAGAAATTCCAACATCTTTCAAGAAGGCGGTCATTTTTCCGATCCATAAAAAAGGTGACACAAATAATGTTGAAAATTATCGAGGAATCTCGTTTATGAACGTTATTGCTAAATTATTTTGTGGTGTGCTTGCCAGCAGGCTTGAAAAGTGGGCTGAAGGTAACAACATAATTTCAAAGTTTCAAGCGGGTTTCAGAAAAAACTTCTCCACAGTAGACCACATCTTTACCTTAACATCGATAGTTAAAGCAGCACAAGCCAGAAACAAGAAGACATATGCGTTTTTTGTGGACTTTAAATCTGCCTTCGATCTTGTCAACCGAAATGCTCTTTTTTACAAGCTTTCCCGATTAGGTATGTCAACGAAGTTCATTCATGTGATAAGGGAAATGTATACTCAATCAAAAGCAACTGTGTGGGATGGGGCAGAACTATCAAATTGGTTTGAAACGGACACCGGAGTTAAACAAGGGTGCCTTCTAAGTGCTCTTCTTTTTGCACTTTTCATCAATGATGTTGAAACTTGTCTGCCAGGAGGTATCAGAATCGCTGATCTGACCATTAATGTTCTTTTGTATGCCGATGATTTGGTTATTCTCTCTGAATCGCCTGAGAACTTACAACTAATGATAAATCGACTATCTGACTATTGCGTTAAATGGGGGCTTACAATCAATATTAACAAGTCGAAAATAATGACGTTTTCTAGATCTACCCGAAATCATGCTGCATATACTTGGATGTTCAATGGAAATGTATTGGAGATTGTAAGCAAGTATAGGTACCTAGGAGTTAATATTAACAAAACCATGGACTATAATGAACATATAGCAATGAAATCTACTTCATCACAAAGCCTGCTTAACATGTCATGGAAAAATATCTTTTCGAATCAGCGTATTGCACTGTCAGCAAAATACAAGATATTTAATGCTGTTGTTAAGTCTTCTCTATGTTATGCTGCGCAAGTTTGGGGAATAAATGAGTTTGAGGCAATAGAAAAATTTCAAAGGTGCTTTCTGAAGAAACTGTTCAATCTTCCGATAAAAACGCCAACTTATGCTCTACATCTCGAAACGGGTCTAGCTAAAATCTACACATTCACTCTCAAGTTGCATGCAGACTACATCTTAAGGGTACTTGCTCATCCAGAAAATCGGCTAACCAAACAAATGGCATTGTACGAACTTAGAAACGCGGACTGGTGGATGGCGAAGTGGAAAGACTTAGGAAATTATTATGGAGAGACCTTGGAACTGGATTATAATAATTTGTTGCATTTTAAAGAACGGCTCTACAAAATAATCCAAACTCAGGAAGATATAGTGAGGATTGAATTCATTAAAGAAGCTCAAAAGTCACAAAGCAGAATCCTTTATTCTCAATTGAAGCTGAACTTAATGGAAGCAAATTATTTTAACGATGCGTTCACTTATAAGGAAATATCTCTGATTTTCAAGACAAGATGTGAAGTCCTTGGAATTAATGGAACACCATATAATAACAGCTTCCATCAATTTTGTTCATTGTGTAATCTGAAAGCTAAAGAAGACTGCTTCCATCTCATTAGTGTATGTCCCATATTTGCACAACATCGACTTTCATACTTCGGAAAAAAATCACTTACATTACAAGAAACAATAACATTGTTAAACCATAGTGATTGGAAAAAACTCTACCTCTTTTTGAAAGACATATTAAAATATAGAAAGTTACTTATAACAGAATTTGAATAGATAACTCTCCTTTTATTTTTTTTTTCTATTAAATCTTTTTTATTAATCTGCCAACCGAGCTGACGGCAAAGCCAATGCTTTAAATTCATTATAAATATTTGTAAATGATGTATTAATATACCAATAAAATGAATACTTACTTACTTACTTACTTACTTAGTACTCAAAGTGATTTTTTAAAAATTTTTTTCGTAAATTTTGACTTTGAAGTCAGTTATTTCAAAAACTATAAATTGAAACCACTTCATTTAAGATTTATTAAAAAGTGCAAGTTTCTGGCTTTTATAAAAAGTATAAATTGTATCTGTAAATTTTCCCGTTGTTCTACAATATTTTTTTTTAGATTTTAAGTCAATTTTTATAAAATTGCCCCTACCGCCTAAACGGGGGGAGATAGACCCCCCCTCCCATAGTAAAAAATGCTTGTATTGAACCCCTCCACCAAAAACCGTTATTATTTTCTGTCGCCAAAGTTATCGTACTCGTGCCGATATAAACACTAAAAGTTTAATGAAAATTGTTAAAGCAGTTTTTCTAAAAATCGTTTTTTCAATTTTTCAAGTGCGCAAGTTCTACTGAGACTGAGTGCAATGTTTAAAACTTCACTCTTTATAATATATTTGGTGGTACAGGGTTGCCTACTACACATTTACTATAACAATCACATGAAATAAAAAAAAATTGAATTCACTTTTCCAAAAGCCTTAGCGAAAATACATAAGCGTCACTTTTGCAGTTGCTAAAACATTTAAACGCTGAAAATTAATTCAAAATCGTTAGAGCAGCTATTTCAAAACCGATTTTTTTGAAGCAAAGTCAGCAAATCCCAAGATCTTGTCAGAAGATGCATAAAAAAAAAAATGGGCACGACTGGGTCGCACGAACTTCCGATTGTGTTCTAAATACGATACCAAAATCTAAGGGCTGAGTAAAAGGTTTTGGTGTTCGCTCTTTTTAATATATTTGGTGGTACAGGGTTGCCAACTATACATTAATTAGGAAAATTTTATTAAATCACGAAAAATATTGAAAAAAATTCAATTAAATATTCCAAAGGTCCCAAGCGAAAATCTAAAAACACCATTCTTTTTCAATTTCTAATATATATAAACGCTAAAAATTTTATCAAAATCGTTGGACCAGTTTTAAAAATAACGGTTTTTTATCATTTTTTTAAATAAAAAATTCTTAAAATTCAAGTATGCAAAATTTAAGATCTTAGCAAAAGTTAATTTGACAAAAAATTTGAGATAAATCTAAGTTATGGTTTTGAAGTTATTCCAAAAAATCTAATTTTTTTAAAATTTTTTTTAAAAATTTCAAAAATTAAAATTTTTCAAATCTTGCTATGCAGTTTTTCTTAAACAACTTAAAACGTCTAAAATACAAAATTATGTAAGCATCGTGCAAGCCATTAACGAGAAAGTCGGTTTTGAAAAAAAACGGTACTATGGGAGGTACCGTTTTTATAAATTTTTATTTACATCATAAGAAAGACAATCAAAAATTAATTCTTCACACAAAATTTTATCAAAATCGTTGGAGCCGCTTTCGAGGAAAGTAAGTATTATCATATCGATTGTATGGCAGTTACCGTTATTTCAAGGCCTAGAGACCCAATTCCAAAAACCGCTCTGTAGACTGCTCCGAAGACCCTAACTGCAAATTTTGAAAGAAAAAAATCGGTCAAGTGGTTCAAGCTGTAGATCCATATACAGACAGACAGACACACAGACACACAGACAGACAGACAGAATTGCAGGACCCACTTTTTTCGTATTCTCTATCGTCGTAATGTCGTATTTAATTGTTATCTCAAAAATTTTTTTCTGCACGATTGCAAGGCTTTCCTCATACTACCCATAATCGCAAGTAAAAATTGAAACAAAACAAAGACACCGTTTTGAAAATATTCAAAAAATCTAAAAAACGTTTAAGAAACCAGTAAGAATTTCAAAAATTAAATTTTTTCAAATAATGATATGCTATTTTTTGAGTTAACTTACGTCTTCTTAAATATGAAATTTCTTCAAAATCGAAGTAGCCATTAACAAAAAAGTTGGTTTAAAAAAAAAAAAAAAAAACCGTGGTCCGGAAGGTACTATTTTAGATTTTTTTAAAACAAAGTTTCTTACATCATAAGAAAGACAGTCAAGAAAAAATGCTTTGCTTCATTTTATCGAAATTGTTAGAGTCGTTTTCGGGAAGAACAATTATTATCACAAAGGTTTTATGGTAGGTACTGTTACCTCAAGACCTAGAGACCCTCTTCCAAAAATCTCTCTGTGGGCTGACTTAAAGACCCTAACTGAAAATTTTGAAGTAAATCTGTCAAGCGTTTCAGGCTGTAGATCCATATACGAAGAGACAGGCAGAGAGATATACAAGCATATAGACAGCAATTTGCTCTAAAATAACTTATTTAAGATTGGTGCAATCTACTGTAAAAGATTTAAGATTCAACAAAATAAATAAATGCTAAATACTTAATACTAAATACTAAATAGACACACAGACAGAAAAAGCTTGCCATATAGAAACTGCAATCGCAATTAATAATGCAAAAATTTTAAGCTACCAAATTCTTTGCAACCTACTTTCGCTTCATTTTTGAAAAGGTTAAAGTTGACATACATTTTACCATAAGCATAAGGTATGAATGGGTCATTTGCAGGTCTGATGTATTAAATATCATTTGTTTTTAAAAGCAGCTTAATGTGATTTTCTCAATGAGCTGGTTTGGATGAGCGGGTAGATTTTCAAAATATGTCACAACTTTCTTAAATGCCTGTGTCTTAAGGAAGGGACATAAAAAGTTGTATTTGATGGAAAGAGTTCACCTATTGATCGTTTTTCGAAGGAGTTCCACCAGGAACGATATTTGGACCAATACTCTGTAAGAGACTTCATCTCTTATAATTATTTGATTAATACATAATATACTTACAAAGTGGCAACCCGTTTACGATATTATGCACTTGCCGTAAATGTCAGATAAAAGCTTTTAAATGTTTCATTCTAACTTCAAATCAATCACACATAATTATGTATGTATTCATTTCTGTGATTTCTCTTAAGTAACAGAATTATCGCACGATCTTTGGACAGTTTGTAAACTTAGCTTACTGCATTGTATTACAGTAATTAACAGATAAGAATTATGTTCTCTCTATTTTATAACGTTGTGATATCGAGTCAGTCTCAATAAAGCCTTTGCAAGAAGAAGTGGTCTTATGAATTTATTGGAATTTAAAGTAATTTTTGGATCTATTGAAATTAATTAAAGTCTTACAACTCTGAAGCGTATTTATCAATGACATATCTTCTTACTGTTTGCATTCTTCTGTAAATTTGAATATGCAGATCATGTCCAACCTTAAATCAATTTCACTTGTCAAAGGGAGTGTGAGAAAAATCATCTTTGAAATGTTTGGTGAGTAATTTGACAGCTAATTGCGCTAACTCACTCCATGAATTTTGGTTACTCTCTGTATCGATTTTCAATTCAATGAAAAGTAACTCACTTCACTAAAAGTGCAATCAACTTAATCTCGATACTGGACAGGTCATTTCAGCAGATTAATGAACTTTGTCTGTCCATCAATGTAGATATTTACCTAATTATTAGATGGCCTGTTACCAATTGTATAGTTTTAAGCTCGTCGGTGTCTATAGACAATCTATTACTGTGCAAACTTTTCAATTTTGTTTTTAGCATTTTGTGATGAAATCTTGCACAGTGACCTCGATTCACTTTCCAAACGGTAGGTAACATTATATCGATGCCATTCGTCATGTCTGCGGGGTAATTCCTATTTGTGAGAAAGAGGACGTTAATACTGTGTTGAAGAACATAAGCAACCGGTCCATTGTCCAAGCAGGGTAGCAACCCCCTCTTTTTGTTTTTTGTGGCGCTGGAGATGGAAATAAGGTAATTTTTGTAATTCTCCTTACAACGCCAAAGAGCATCTTCCAGATGAAATTTGGAGATTGTGAGAAAAAATAGATATTCGGACCGAGATTCGTACTCACTCGTCTGGCCTATTGGATAAATACTCTACCATTTGAAAATTGGCAGCTTAAGTAAACTCTTTTTTCCTTTAAGTTTACCTCAATGTCAATTTGCTGTCACTATCCCAGCTGCTTGTTTCCATTCCACTTTTAAAGTGAATTGGCACACTACGCGACGGTGACATGAGGTTTGCCTGGCTGCTGCAGTGTGAATGCGTTTTTTAACTATACCTTAAGACAGAGGCCGCTTTAGATTCCAAAATTGGTTTTGGCGAGATTCAGCTAACGGCGTTGTGGATTTAGTTAAAGCCACGCTGATGTTGTGGCAGGCCCATTGCTCAAACGGAGTACCATGAAATGGTGAAGCATCCACAACGACTTTGAAGAACTCAAAGTAATATGCCACCTTTAGTGCAAATTTCTCTTAGTATTTTTTTTTTTTGTTTCTCTGTTGATGTTCCATTGAATGACGGACACCTTCATCATTTCCAACTTCTCTCTGGAGTTGTTACATTGAAGTTCAATTACTTTAAATCTTCGATGAAAAAAAAGTTTCCTAATTCTTGTTTCACTGTCTTCCAAGATGTCCTCTGAATCAATCTGGCAGGCTGAGGGCCTTTTTGGGAGAGTTGATAATAGTCTCTGATAGATGATAGATAATAGATAGATTCTTTATTTCATCAATATACGTTACAATTAGTTTTCTTAAGAATAAGTAGGGTAAGTGTACCAGTATCCGGCTACCTAACGCATTTTCTCACTTTGGGGCCCTATAACAAATTCGTCTTATGATATGAGATTTTGGAGTCCGTTTTTCTCTTATCTTATTTAAAATTTCAATCAAACAAAAATAATGTCAAAGTTGTAAACTTAGTAGTGTTAAAACTAAAACAACTATTGTAAGAAAAGTGCTTTTACACCAGTACCCGGCCATCAATTTTCAGTAACCGGCCACGGCCAGGTCTTTTCTTTTGAAGCAAATCTTAACTAAACCATTGAAATTTAACACTTTTATCAATAAATAAATAGGTTTTTTTTTTTAAAAAAATTTTATATTCATTAAATTTAAGTTTTATCGCATAAGCTTATCCTAGCTTGCTTAAAATAATAAATATATAGTTATACCTAACAAAGCAAAAAGAGTTATTTTTTACATGAACGATAAATAGGTAAAAGATTTCAATCTTCTACAATTTGGCTGACATTTTTGTTAGTTAAATTTATGTATTTCATAAATAAAGTTATTATTAAAACTTAATAAAACAAAATAGCTACTTCATAAAAAAACGATATTCAGGAATCTTTGCTAATCAAAAATAAACAAAAAACTAAACATTAAACTCGTAAAACAAAACAATATTTCTTTCAGAAAAAACTTAAAGTCTAGCTTACCTACTAAGACACTTTCAAAGATACAGTTTAAGCTTAAAGATATGTCTTATAGTATAAAAAAAAAATCAGGTATATTTTCATGTATTTGAGTCCATGCAAATATCAAAACCAAAATTCATATTCATAGCGTCTTCATAGGGCAAAAAACTTATTTAACTACATTTAACTGCACCTTACATGGGTGCCGGCAACTGTATGGCAACTACTGTAGATACTAGCCAAAAAGGGCACGACCACTTCTCTACGCTCAGAATAGAACACTATAGGTAGACCTTTCGCTGCATGTAAACTCCTACTTAAACAAGACGCTTCAAGGATAACAAACACTAGATAGACTGAGAGTAACGGCTGCCTTGCAACCAGGCCGTGTGTAGACTCAAAACGCTCGAAGAGTTTGTTAGCCTTGAACCGCCTGTATCTAGGGTCTACTATATGTGTAATCATAGGCCACATAGGACAGACATTAACCCAGTCTGTTCCCTCTGTAACCTCAACCAGAATGAGGATGTATACCATTTTCTACCAATTTGTTCTATCCTACAGGAAATACGTAGACTCCATCTGAACAAATGTTTCTTGTCCCCCGAAGAATGCTTTCGCCTTCTGAATTTTGAGAGTGGTTGGAAAGTGCTGGTACGTTATGTTTCTCACGCAAAATACTACAGAAACTCATATTTGAACATGTTTTGAATCAAATACATTGTTCAAAGTCCAATAAATTAATTTTGGTTTAGCTAAACTGAAAGCCCTATATTCCACAACTAAATGAGATAATAATCTTTTTAAAAAAAATAAAGGTTGTGATTTCGCAGTTCTTCTACCTCCTCTTTTATACCTACTTATTTTCTTTTCGATGCACATAGACTTATGTATACCGACTTATGTAAACATAACTTTGAAATTGTAAAATAATGCACGAAAACCTACGTTATTTATTTATATAATAATATTTGTTATTTATTTATTTTTTTTTATAAATTTAAGATATATGAACGATTTGTTGAATCTTTCTTAAAATCTTAAATTCAGATTAAATCCGGCAGACGGCTTTCACGCCATGCTTGTACTTCTTTATTCAAATTTATAATGTAATCTTCTTAATTTGTAAATAAAGAACTATCTATCTATCTATCTATCTATATGTGTTCTTACGGGACACTGTCTAATAGGAAGACTCTAATAGGAAGACACACCAAAAGACTTGGTGTGTTTTCCAATGATATCTGCAGAAACTGCATGGACGAAGAAGAGGAAGAAACCGTTCAACACCTTCTTTGCTCATGCCCTGAACTACTTCATAGACCCTTAAAGTCTTTCAAAATACATCAAAAGTTCCGCGTGGTTCGACTAGCTGGTGAATAACCGGCTAGTCCCGTAATGAAAGATTGATGGGTTAACTCGTTAATTTAATAACTTGTCCAGATGGTTTTAAGCTTCCTTTTCTTCTTTTCTTCGTAGTGGCTTTTCTATGGCTTAGTTTTTTTCGGAAAAAAAATAAATTATTCGATTTCAGGTAAAGTTCTATAGAACATCATAACAAATTCTTGTTTCAGTAACCGGTCACCACATTTTTAGTTATTTAAAAGAAAAAATTTATATTTTTCTTATAGTTTATGATCAATAAACATAATATTTATTTAAAAAAAACACAAAACTGATTTGTATACTAACAAAGAACGCTGAAACTAACTTATTTTTTAAATCGGTTGTACTAGCACTCGCGAACTCAAACTGGCACTTCCTGCTCTCACAACGAACTTCACAAACTAAATATTTTTTTGCCATGGATCTTTCAAGTGCAGATCAGACAAACTTTACCATAGCATTACATGGGCCAGGAATAATAGTCACAATGTTTTTGCTCATGCAAATAATGTGTTGTTTTCTTATTATTTTGTATTTAATGGAAAGTTGACGGGTACTAGTGACTGGCCGGGTACTGGTACACCTACCCTACATGGCTATACTGCCGTCTGCCTGAAGTAACATTTCATTTGATTTCAAAACAAAGTTTTTAAAATTTTACGAGTTCTTCTATACACAAGTTAAAAATAGAAAGCGTAGTAAGTTATCCATTTTAAAGTGATTGGAAACACAAAAAAGCATTTTGATGGTTTAAACCATAAAGTGTTACACAATTTTCAATTTTAACGTGATTTGAAAGACAAAAAAAAAAAACAAATTTAATTGATATGCAACAAAAAAAAAAAAGGAAAGTGTACTCGAGAAACTGCACTAACTGGGAAAATTCGCAACTTATGGGAAACTGTTGCGATAAGTAATAGCATGTTTGCTAAACTTGTACAAATTAAGCCAATCCTGGCATCCATTTAAAATATCATAAAGTTTCGGCAATGTTAAGAAACTTTTTTGAAAATATGTATAGGCGTCGCATTTCCTGTAACATTGAACAGATCGCTATAAAGTGATAAATATCTTCATTTTCTCTTCTGTTACATAAGGTACAAAGCTGCGGCTAGATTCAAAATTTCTACCCTAGCTCTAAATATAATGCTTATCTCGGACGGTGAGTATTCTTTTCGGAAGTAGCTGACATTTGATTTTATTTGGTGATTTAACTGCCTGTAGATAAGTCTGGAAGCGGACGAACTTGCTCTAGAAAGATTTTCTATAAACATTTTTTGGTCAACTTTCGCGATCACGTCTGCAAACTGAGCTTGCCAATTATCGACGTTAGATTCCGACTATTTTAAAGAAGAGTCATGATTAATTGCTAGTTGATTCCACTCCTTGAAAGGGGATGCATTATTTTGTAATAATTTTTACAGGATTATCTTGTGGAGACATGAACCACTCTTTTGCATTACTTTAGTAATAAAGTCTGCGTTTGTTTTGAGAGTTTGTAAGTATATAGGAGCTATACCTGACTCTACATTTCATAGTTCGGTGTGGAGTTTGGAAGTCGAAACAAGCGCTTGAAAAAATGCCTTTGAAAACAATCAAAAGCTTCAAGATATATGTACCCAAAAACTTGCACACCATAACACACACATGTTTTTACCGTTGCATTAAACACTTGGTACTTAGACGTTATATCGACGTTTTGATTGGAGAAAGACTTAGTCCACATCGAATTTAAAGCCAATTTGGCTTGGTTACTTTTTTCGATAGAGTGTTTGACAAAACTTAAATTGTATGTAAGCAGAACACCTAAATACTTAAACCCCTGCACACCTTCAATCCCTGCAGAGTTTAATGACCAACATTCTTCTGGAAGTCTCCTAGTACTTCTCGCTTCAAAGATCATGATTTTGGTTTTTTCGGTATTGATGCACAGTCCCAAAGACTCACAAAAAGAATTTAACCTGTTTATTTGCAGCTGGAGCGAAAAAGGATTGTCTGCAAAAATAGCCAAGTCGTCTGCATATAACTAGACTTTCAACGTCAACGTCCGTTACTCTCGTCAACGAGTATCGGACTGAGAATACATCCTTGAGGAACACCTACCGTAGTTTCGAATGTAGTGGAGAACTCACATCCGTCCCATACCTTTGCATTAGATGAAATTATGAGTTTTGAATACATTAAAAGAAATTTCCGTCAAAGACCTAAGCAAGATAGTTTGTAAATTAAGGCTTGTCTATTGACTTTGTCAAGAGCAGCCTTAAAGTCAACAAAGCACCCGTAAAGCTTCTTCTTCTTTTCAATAAATTTTCTTCCAATGCAGGATATGGCAAAGATGTGGTCCATGGTTGAAAAATCTAGGCGGAAACCAGCTTGGAATATACTTAAGCGATTGTTATACTCAATCCACTTTGTGAGCCTTCCATTAAGAACTGCAGAATAAATCTTTCTGACTTCGTTTAGTACGGATATTCCTTTATAATTCTGTACATCATTCAAATCTCCTTTCTTTTAAATCGGTAATATCACAGAAGAATTAAAACTAATAGGAACAGATGCGTCATTGTACACTCTATTATAGAAATGTACGAGATAATTCTTGAATTCAGTCGTACCGTGCTTATAAAATTCGACTGGGATGTCATCCATACCAGGAGCTTTATTGTTTTTCATTCGATGAAGCGTTGTTTCAAGCTCAGTTAGTGAAATATCCTCATCAAGTTCAGTAATCTCAATGCTATGTAGTGCGTAATCAAAGCTGTGAAGATCCTCGTCAGCTGACAGTAGAGTTTTAAAATGTGCTACTAGCGTGTCAGCCTCCAAGATATGCTTCCCATCATAGTGACGACCAGCAAGCTCACGCACGGTTTCCCAGACAATTTTAGAATCCTTGCAGTTTTTTAGTTTTTTAGCCAATTTTTTTAAATAGCTTACTTTTTTGTCTGAACAAATCTTTTTGTATTCTTCATTTATGTAAACATAGATACATTTATAAAACTGAGTAGTGTGTTCGAAAAGTGCTGTTTAAAAGTTTTCATTTACGATTCGTTCGCGATAGGATAAGGCCGTTTTACAGTACTCCAGATGTTGAGTTCATTTAGCAGGTTTATGACTTGGTCTCTTGAGAGCACATTACTTCCGAGGAAGAACCGTCTTGTTTCCCATAGCGTTGGACATTTACCCACAAAGTGAAATACATCTTCTCTTTCTTCTTCACTACATATATTGCACAATACTGGAAGGTCATCTCGATGAGGTCTGTAGTTGAGGCTCAACAGTTCAACTCTTAGTCTAAAAATCATTGAGATTGTTTGTACATCATTTTCATCTCGAAAGTAGTTGGTCCGCTGAAGATTATAATTAAGGCTGTTATATATCTGTCTATAGATGGATTCGCGTGCTTCACTCTCGTAGTCGTTTCTAATGTTGTTGTCGGTTGCTTCTATGATGCTGTAGAGTTTTTGTTTCCAGTTTAAGCTCAGTAGATGGACTAGATCTAGTTCTAAATTGCTAGCTCTTGCTAGTTGTAGCCATTCTGCATACCAACCGATCTTGCTTCTCACTGTTTTCATTAAAATCTACACTCTTCCATATTTGAGACCTTTACAACGTAGTCTGCTTGTAGCTTCAGAGTTTTAATGTATAACGGTGATAAGCCAGTTTCCAGGTTCAAAGCATAGTTGGGTGAGTTAGGTGGAAGTCTGAATATTCGCTTTAAATAAAAACGTAGAAGCTTTTCTACTGATTCAAATTGGTGGCTCCCCCATACTTGTGACGCGTAGAGCATGATTGATATTGCCACCGCCTCGAAGACTTTATATTTTGAGCTATGACTTATATATTGATTGGAGAAGCACATCTTCCATGTGGAGTTAATAGCGGATTTAGCTTTTATCAGATTGTCAGCTAGGTGGTTATCTAGTTTAAGATTGCTGGAGAAGATTACACCGAGGTACTTAAAATCGTTGACAATATCCAAATTTTCGTTGTTGAAGTGCCAGTTTTCGTTTGCTCTTACTCTACCTCTCCCTCTATTGAAGATCATGATGTTTGATTTATCTGTGTTGACGATTAAGTTCCAGATCTCGCAGTATTCTTGTAGTCGGTTGATCATCAATTTTAGCGTTTGGGGTGACTGTGCTAGGATCACTATATCATCCGCAAAGAGCAGTGCTTTAAGCTTTAGACTATCGATTTTGATTCCGCCAGGTAAACCGTCCGTTAAATCGTCGAATAATAACGTAAACAGTATGGGACTCAAAGGACATCCTTGTCTCACTCCCATCTTCGTTTGGAACCAATCTGATACTGTTTCCCCATCCCAAATTGCTGCCCACGTGTCTTGTAACATATTTTCGATGACTCTTCCAAATTTGTGCGATAAACCTTTGTTGTAAAGCTTGTACATTAGGGTATTCCTATCTACCGTGTCAGACGCAGCTTTAAAATCCACAAAAAATGCGTAGAGCTTCTTCCCCTGCACTGCAAAAGATTCTGCTATATTACGAAGGACGATTATGTGATCAACTGTTGAGTAGCCAGCTCTGAATTTCCGCTTGATTTTCTTTGAGGAGATTGTTGTGGTAGCTCCAGGCAGTAAGACGTCGTTGGAGAATTGTTGTGAAAATTTTGTAAGACACATTAAGAAATGAGATGCCTCTATAATTACTTGGATCATTTTTGAGGTACGAATGTATTAGGATTATTGGATGCAAAAGGAGCTGAAGCGTTAATAACTCGGACAATATTTTCGCAGGACTCATCAACCGTGTTATTTTGGAAAGTTGACAGTGATTGAGAGTGACGTATTAATAGTCTTTTGTAAAGTGCTTCATTGTTGTTAGACCATTTCAGTTTATACGAATTGGAAGCATTTCTGACCGTGATATAGAAGCTGCTTGTCGGAAAGTCAAAGACTCTTTTTTACCTGGCTATGATGAAATTCCTGGATGCATACTACGAAGATGTTCCAAATCTTTGTGTGGAGTCTTATGCTCTCTTTTCAACAAGTCCATGCATGATTCAATTTATCCCGATATTTGGAAGAAATCATTCATTTTACCCCTTTACAAATCTGGATCTCGATCTATTGCTTCCAACTATAGGGGGATTGCAAAACTGAGCTGTATTCCTAAGCTTTTTGAATCACTCATGGTAAACTTTATGTTTTTCAATTTAAAACCATATATCTCACCACATCAACATGGGTTTTTCGGTGGAAGATCCATTGTTTCAAATTTAATGGAACTAACATCAAACATCTCTAAAGGATTCGCGAATGGCCAACAAACTGATGTTGGCTACTTTGATTTCTCAAAAGCATTTGATCAACTGAATCATCGTATACTGATAAAAAAGTTGGATCAACATGGCTGTGTTGGTTCTCTTCAAAAATGGTTTTTTTCATACTTGAATGGTCGAACCCAATACGTAAAATTTAAAACTTGTTTTTCAACAGCGATAGATGTTACATCAGGTGTACCACAAGGAAGTCATTTGGGACCTCTCCTTTTTTTATTATACATAAATGACTTGCCTGATGTGCTCCATCACTCAAAGATTCTCCTCTACGCCGACGATGCCAAGATATTTTTATCGTATTCAAATCCTACGGATTCTTCGTACTTACAAAACGACTTCGATGCTCTTCTGAAATGGACTGCGATTAATAAATTATCAGTGAACAATTCAAAGTGCAAGATTATGACTTTCTCTCGTAAATCTTCGGATCACCAAGTGGATTTTGTGTTGAACGGGCAGTTACTTGAACGATGCGAAGAGTTCAATGATCTCGGAGTGCTCTTTGATCGAAAGCTTACTTTCAATGACCATATTGACTACGTAGTCAACAAAGCAAAATCAAGACTGGGGATGATTAAGCGTTGGTCGAAAGAACTTAATGACCCATATGTTACAAAGTCTCTTTATGTTGGACTCGTACGAAGCTGCTTAGAGTTCGCTTGTCAAATTTGGTCACCTACATATGCTACCCATATTCAAAGGATAGAATCAGTCCAGAAACAGTTTCTACTATTTGCACTTCGCGATTTAAACTGGAATGATCGCTTTTTGCTTCCACCATATCGTCATAGGTTGTTGTTATTACAAATGAACACACTAGAAGACAGGAGGAAGGTTTTCAATTACTTAACAACGTTAAAAATCATCAATGGAGAAATATCGTCACCATATTTACTTTCCCTAATCAAATTTAACGTACCTGCCCGTCGAACTCGAAACTATACACCTTTACACGTCAGCTTCCAAAGATATAATTATTTAGCCAACGAGCCTCTGACAAGATGTTGCAGATTTTTTAATGATTACTATTCTGTTTGTGATAATTCAACTAGTGATCTTACAAAATTACATTTGTTAAATTATTTCAAATTAAATTTCATTTAGTTAGTTTAAGTTTAACCAAGACTGTTAGTTTTTAAACTGTAGTCAATACAAATAAAAAATAAAAAAAAAAAAAATTATCGAAATATTTCATTTTCACAACAATTGGCAAATAACCCGAGAAGTTTACCAAATCTACTTTAAAATCTTAAACCGCGTTCACAAAGTTGTTTGTCACCGCTGCAAAATGAATAACAGATTGCCCTTGACCACTAATAAACGTTAATTCACCAAACAAATCGCTCTTAGAGGACAAATTCCACTACTTTTCGTCCGTTACGATTGAAAATTTCAGCTCTTGAGTTTCTATTATTGATTAATGTCGAATGCGATTGTACAGAATAAAGAAGAGAAAAGTTTTGATATCTACCAATTCTGGCATTTAAATCTCCAATGATCATTGAGTTCCCCAAAGAAGCACTGTTCGTAAAATCTACTAATTCATTGAAATCGTTCTCCCAATTATTGCAATTTAAGTACACTGGTACAATATAATAGCTTGATTTGTTATAAACTATATAAAGATGATTTTGCTTTCAATAACTCTAAATTTAATATATTTTCCCCTTAAGTATTTTTTAGATCCATACAAAATACCCTCACTGGCTCTCCCATGCATATTTGTTCTTGTTGCAGGCTTAAACATAATTTTAAATTCTTTAAAGTAGTTTAGTTCAGTCTCTGCATCCCAGAATTTAGTGGCTTCTCGAAATCGGTAGTTGAAGAAACAAGAAAGTCCTGCCAAAAAATTCCGTATTCGTCTTTTTCGACTCGGAGCTGTTTTTACTGAAAGAAGATTACACTTTGTCCCCAGGACACTCGCCATTTTCCCATTTCTTTTTTTCTTAGGTGTTTACCTAGAGGAAATTTTCTCGTCCCGGGATATGTTGTTCTACTGTACCAAATTCCGAAAATCTAGGTATTTCCCGTTTCGAATTTTCGAAAAGTCATAGTACTTATTTTTGGGTCAAGGATCGGCCGACCTTCATTTGTGTGCTCGTCAATTCGTTAAATAAAGATGTTTTCGAAATAGCACTTGAGCGTCTTTCTGCACATCACATTTTAAATCCTGCCAAATAATTAAAACACAATCAATTTAATCGGTCGCTCATTTCGTTTTACTTAAAAGCCCACAAAGAAAAACATATACGCACACGTCCTCAAAAATACACAGATCCTCATAATTAGATTCAAAAGTATTTCGTATCGACTATTATATGTTTGCCAAAGGTTGGGAAATTATGAATGCTAGACGACCGACCGACCACATTCCATCCCGTTCTTGGCACCAGGAACAAAAGTAAAGGCCAAAAATAAAATAAAGTTATGTGTACGAAGACGATAAATATTGACATAAAAGTTGTTTAGCTAAAATATTCATCTATTCATCCGAGTGTGCATAATTGGCTCGAATTGGCTGACTGGGGAAGTTTACCCTGCTGCTATAGACGACGACGATGCTTCTAGAGCTAGATCCTTGACACCCGGTTAGCTGTTACTTATTATTTTAATAGAAATAACAGACCTTGAGGCAACAAGTAAATAAATTTCAAACATAACATAGAATGCCACTGCTCTAGCTCAGGAATACAAAAAGACAAAAATAACAAAAGGAAGGTGGTGGTCCTTCTTCCTTCACTTTTGTGGCTAACTAAATATTGACAATGGCTTGAGTGTGTGGCGTATGGTGCTGTATCTTGTACATATTCTGGGGACCATTGTCTGTTGTGATTTTTGGAACAAAACAGTTTGGGTTGTACTATCGTGTGTGTGAGTGTTTGCGAATACATTAAGGAGAGACGACACCGTAGAGTCCTTCCATATGAAAGTTAACAAAAGCAATATTATTGCGACACTAATATTATCTAAATGGGGATATAGCAAAGTATAGCAACGAGTAGCTGTAGAAGTCACTTGGGAGTAGACACCACTTATGGAGGGTGAAATAGAAACGTTGTCGTGTTGGTTATATCTTCGTTGGTTGGTTAGTTTGTTTGTTTGACTATTTTTATTGTCTGTCTGGAACTGAAGAGTGTGGAACTCGAAGGCGAAGGTGAGGTGGCCATACATATATGGATGTGTGGAGGGGTTAATGTCATCACATAAATAATATTTTATCGAAAGTTGTCAAAGATAGCTGGGATTTTGGCTAGGCGAATATGAGCGTCATTATTGGATTAATAAATTAAACAAGAAATATGCCTGGGGACGGTTATTACGGAGGAATGTGAGATTCAATCGAAAGTCTTAGGTATTTTGAGCTTTGTTTTTGTGACGTTTTTTTTTAAGCTGATAGGTGACAATGACAAGCAATAAATATTTTTTTGTAGTCTAAGGGCTCTTATTTACTTAGTGGAGTGGGCATTACAGTTTAAGGGTTAACTTTAGCCTCAACGAACATCTTCGAACTCGGGCGAGCTCTCTCCAGTTTTGCACTAAAAGTTCGTTGAGGTCTTCCATCAGATGACGAGGTTTCATTCTTTCTCGGTTGCGCTGCAATTTGCTTTCGAAAAAATTTCTAGCCGAAGCCACATTGTCTTCGCATATGAAACCAAAGATAATTCGGAGTATTTTTCTTTCGAAACTACTAAGGGTTTCCTCATCCGCTTTCGATAAGATCCATGCTTCCGAGCCGTAAAGCAGAACTGGCATGATGAATTTCTTATCAAGGGTTACCTTGGTTTTTCTAGACAGAAGTTTTTGTTTCTCAATTGCTCTTTTAACCCAAAGAAACAACGGTAAGCAAGAGTTACTCATCGTTTGATCTCCACACTGATGTTATTTTCCGCATCTATAGCGGATCCTAAGGCCTTGGCCACGCAGTAAGCGGCAGAGCGACAAAAAAAATTAAAACATATGAAATCACACAGGAGTGGCCACGCAATGAGCGGGCGGCAAAACAAAATTCTGAGCGGCAAAGCGGCGCCGCTCAGCAATCAAACATGTTTTAATTTTCTGAGCGGCAAACAGCATTTTATATTTATATCAGTGACTAAGCGTCCATATATTAAGTGGAATGAGTGCTTCCGTTAACGAATTTAAAAAGATCTTAGGTAATGGAAAAACAATTATAATGGCAATTTATGTAGACGATGGAATTGTGACTGGACACTGGAGACGATAAAGCTCAAGTGGAACCCGTGATTGAACATTTGCAAAAAGACTTTGAAATCGAACAGATGCCAGTTGGTTGTTTTCTTGGTCTGGAGATTGATCAGCGTGCGGATGGTTCAATATTTATGCACCAAGCAGGATATGCCAAGAGGATTTTACAAAGATTTCACCATGAAAGTTGCAATCCAGTGTCTGTTCCAGCTGATCCAAATCAGTTACTTTCGAATTTTGAGCAATCACAACCAAGCAAGTTTCCATATGGACAACTAGTTGGAAGTCTTATGTACTTGGCCATAGCTACAAGACCAGATATTAGTTATGCGATTGGGAACGTAAGTCGATATATGTAAGTTACCATTTTATACATGAAAAATTCGAGGAAGGATGTTTCGAGTTAAAAAGTTTATCAACAACAGACATGGTTGCTGACATCTTAACCAAGGCGTTACCGAGAGAACGTTTTCAATTTCTACGAGCTTTAATGGGACTTTTTGACAAAAAGTGGGAGTGTTGAAAATATTACGTAGGTATTGCCAGAATCTATCTGGAAATCTTCGTAAATTCAAAAATAAATGATTAAATTCACCAAATTCCGATCTTAATTGGTTAATCGGATGAACACCAAATCGTCTTCTTTTTTGTATACGTTTGTAATACAAACGATTTTTCGACAATAAAATACGGCGAACTGTTCCTGACAACGGCATTTTAATTACTAATCGCTCAAAAGCAATCGCTCTCAGTGCCTGGCCATACGTCGCTTAGAGTTGCCGCTCAGCCGCTTAGTGCCTGGCCATACGTCGCTTAGAGTTGCCGCTCAGCCGCTCGCCGCTCTGCCGCTCTGCCGCTCTGCCGCTTACTGCGTGGCCGAGGCCTAAGAAGTCCTGTACTACCTTGAATATATGTCTGTCTATACTGTTACGTTTGGTACCCATGGCGCGATGGTTAGCAAGTCCACCTGCTTACCCGAGGTTCCAATCACGAATCACATTTATTTTTATACTGTGACGTTTTGTTCAATTCGTCCGTCGGTTGGTGTCCTTGTTTGATGAGGCTCCTGATGGCTCTAATGGGCCACCCTTTTTATTTATTTTTCTCTTCTCTATTTGATATTCTCTTTTCGTTTAAGCTTTGTATCCATTCAAGTCGTTCCAAGGGATTTAGTAGTATTGGTGTAAGGGACTTATGTGTAGAAAGGTTATTTTTGGCTTTATTTGTATGGTTTATATGCATCAGTCACATTTCATTCAATTTCGTACCTCATTTTAAAGTCGAATCAGTACTTACATCTGCTGCAACTTGCATTTTTTGTGTAGCCTGGCAACAATAGTGAGGCGTCATCAAAAACGAAAATGTTTTTAAGTGAAATTTGAAAAAAAAAAATTTAAGACACATAAATCCAAAGGAATAATACTGTTTTAAAAGAATTAAGTCCAAGTTATCCCACTTGTCCCTACAGCGAGCAATGTGTGAGGTTAGTTGAAGAACCAAGCGGTGATAAGTTTAGACAAAAGTTCCATAGAAAAGTTTAAAATTTAGTACAATGTTTTATTTTAAACATTTGAAAATACATATTAAAGAAAAAATACAAACAAATTTAGGACTTAATTAAAGTTAAGAAATGGGCACCACCACTCGATCGCACGAGCTTGCGATACACAATATTTTTGTAAAATATAAAGTTTCAAGGCTGAATACAAGGTTTTAGCATACACTCTTTTAAATATATGGTACAGGGCTGCCAGCAACACGATTACTATGAAATTTTAATAAAAGCTCAAAAAATATAAAAGTAAATAATCCAAATGTATTTTGCGCAAATATAAAAACGCCGTTCATTTGAAGTTACTAAGACGATAAAAATTTAATGAAAGTTGTAAAGACAGTTTTTTTTACTATTCTTTTATTTTCCACTTTTTTTTAAAAATAATTTTCTTTCAAGTCAAATATGCAAAGTTAAATAAAGGGCGGCCGTCGCCGTCGTGCAGTGGTAGAGTGTTCAGTTGGTACGCCAAACGAGTTTGTTCGAATCCCGCTCTGAACACCTACTTTTCTTGCCACCTCCCAGTTTCATCTGAAAGAACATTCGTGCTCGGAAAAAAGTGAAAAGTGAAGTGAAAAACTTATCGATCTATTTAAAGGGACATTGTGCGTTCTCGTGGGGTGTCAGTGCAAAATTACCTTTGCTATTCTTAAAGCCGACTTACTCTTACTTAGAAGAGGTACAAGATATTGTTGTAAGTAAAGAAGATAATCATGTAGTTTTTTTTTTAAATTTGCCTGATTCAATAGATTCCAAAAGTCTTTACAAAGGCTGCTCACGAAGTTGAGCTGGGATTCATTATTAAGAAAACATGTAAGAACGTTTCGAAGGAAGATACTATGAACTATGTAGGTGGGTACTGCTTGGCACTGGATTTGACTGCACAGTACGAATTGGTAAGAAGATTTCCATTTCATTGAACACACAATTCAAATCAAACCAAATCTGAATAGAGAAATGCTCGTCAAAATGGCCATCAATGGACTCTCGGCAAGGGATTCGAAAAATCCACTCCAGTTTCACCTCTAATTCCTGTGTCTTCAGTCAAAGATCCTCATATATATATGACTTAAAATTGTGGCTTAAAGTGAACGTCGAAATGCGTCAAAATGGAAACACCAAGGATCTGATATTTAAAATTCCCGAATTAATCGAACATGCACCGAAATACATGACGCTAGAGGCAAACGATCTGGTGTTAACTGGAACACCAGATGGTTCGACAATATTGGTCGATCGAACTAGTCAAACTAAAGGTTAAGGTTGTCGATGAGTGACGATAAATAAATTAATAAATAAACATGGTTTACCTACTTTAAAAATTTTTTTGATTTGTTGTTCTTTATTTAACTTTTAGCAAAGTAGACTTTTATTCTTTTAACTTTTTTATATGCCCTATTATGTTGTTCATTTGTTGTTGGATGTTGGCAGCTTCAATAATGAGTTCCAGTGAGTTTTGGAATTTCTCTTTAGTCACTTGTAGGGGTCGTGGAACCAGTACTCCGAACCATCGAATTGGATCGATAAATCCAGCTTCTTTGTGAACGGGATATCGTTTAAGTTGGAATTCATTGTCAGAGCAGACACTTTCCGATTTCACTTTTTCAACTCGAGCTAGAGCAGGGTATTCTGAAGTTTCTTCTGTGGGTAGTTGTGAAATTCCAACAGTATTTGGTCCTTGTACGTAGCGAGCTTTAGCACAATTGATTCTGCCATCGTTACTAACTTTTTCAATTGTTACTTTGCATTGCACTAGCTGTTCGACTAAGCAGAGGAGTTCCAAATACAAATCATCCAATAGATCGTGGATTTCTTCTAGTTCAAGTTCTTTGTAATTATCTTTTTTTAGTTTTTGTGACATTTTCGCATGTTTAAAGACTTGTTTAATTCAATTTTTGAATTTAAAGTTTTGAATAACAAATATTGCCCGTATTTCCTATTGAATTCCCTCGTTTTTTGTCTCCTCATACGTCACAGCTAAATGTAAAAAAGCAAGACATGCGCGTGTAGTAATCTTATTCTTCTTTCATTCATTATCTGAACCCTTAGAGCTTAGACGAACCCTTCTGAAGACTTACACAGAAAGATACAATATTTTTCAAAATAGTGTTATCTTCAGTATTACAATCCTAACTAATATTAAGTTAACATCACGTATTCCCATTGGAACATAACGGGATATTAGCCAAAAAAGCACGATCCCAATCATCATAAAAATCATCATAAAAATGCAGCAAACGGATTATGTTACGCGTTAGTCATACACTACATGCTTACACAATGAAATCATCATACACCCGCAGAACAAAGGAATACTCCAGTATGCTGATGTCATCCACCCCCACCATAGTACCTTCGGGAATGCAGTAAGGTAGTTTTAAGATATTCATGTTCATGTTAAGATCAGTTTTAAATTAGAGATCAATCGACTAAGTTCGAATATTTGTAACTCGGTACTTTTGAATAAAGTTTTTTAAAACTCACTCTATGTCCATAGAGAATTAAGTGGCGACCGTGACAGGACGACTGGCATTTGAAATAAACCAGAAATACAAAGTATGGTAAATGTTAAGTCGTTACGCGAATAAAACGCGATAATTTAAAATAAGTATCCTTCCAAGAAAGGAGAAAAAATTTTATGTAAAGTATCCTACCTGATAGGAGAAAGAAAAAAGGAAAAGTTTTAACAAAAGTGAAAAAAGGTTTTCAAAGAAAAATAAAGAAATTTTTCTCTAATAAAAAAGAAAGTGAAAAAAATCAACATACAAAATAAGTGAATCATATAAAAATGTAAATGGCAGAAAGCAGAGTTAAGCCTACAAGCGATAAAATCCTGATCGAAAATATTCGTAAAATTGCAAACGTAATTGCGTCAAACAATCATAGTGCACTAAAAGAAGAGGACATCCAAGTAACCCGTGAAAAATTGTTAAAAGAAAAAATAAGAAAAATCCAAAAAGTGATTAAAGAAACACAAGAGGACATCCTCAATAATAATAATTAAAAAAAAAAAGAACCGAAAAAGAAACAAAATAACGAAGTGGAAAGGTTGCTATCTAGCCGAAAGTAGATAAACAGTGAAAAAAAATTATCTAAAAGAAAAACATTAAGAACAATTGCGAAGCAAAGTGTAGTGAAGGAAAACCAAGGAACATCAACAGCATCAACAGCAGCATCGACAGCAGCATCAACATAACGCCATATTCCAGAATAATTATAAAATAAAATTTTTATGTAAGTAAAAGATATTTATATGTTAGCTATAAAAAAGAAAGGCAATTAATAATAAAGTAATGATAATAATTCATTAATTAAATAAATTTTTGGTATAAAATTATTGTAAAATTCATAAACTAATACTGGACGACTTACTTGACAAATTTACAAAACTAACAATGGTTAATGACATTACGGAAGACACAGTTACTAGGCTTATAGCTGCTAGCACTGCTACATTGCAAGCTCAGGTAGCGGCTTTGGCTAGAACCTTAGAAGGTGTTACCAATGCTTCACTGGTAACTGAGTATAAAACCCAAACTATAGACGAGCAGATAGCCTGTAACGAAACATTAGACGTTGTGAAATCTCTGCCCGAATTCCCAGGAAGTCCAGGAGCATACGTTAGCTGGCGAGAAGCAGCTAATAATTCTATTAAATTATACCAGAAGGGCAGCAGAAGATATTTTGCCGCTTTAACTATTTTTAGGAACAAAATCACTTCAAGCGCAAACGATATTCTTACGAGTCATGGTACTGTTCTAAACTATGACGCGATTATTGCAAGATTAGATTTTGCTTATGCGGATAAACGTCCTGCTCACATAATCGAGCAAGAATTGAGCGTGTTGCGACAAGGCAACACATCACTAATAGATTACTACAATTTAGTCAATACTAAATCTACACTACTTATCAATAAGACCATAATGACTCATGGAACAGACACTAATCTGACCCAAGAGCTCAATTCAGCCAATCGTAAAAATGCTTTGCGTATTTTTATTACCGGTCTTAACGCACCACTCTCAAACATACTGTTTTCTCTTTCACCGGAAGACCTACCCAGTGCTCTTGCAAAAGCACAGGAGTTGGAATCGAATAATGTTAGAGCTAATTTTGCTCTAAAATTTCAACGCTCTCACGCACCTTCATCTGTTCATCAACGAGATGCACACAATAACTTAAGGTTTCCTACCAGAAATAATAATGGAAATCAGCCTCGTTTCCCTAAGCCGGAACCGATGGAACTCGGTAGTTCTGCTCATAGGCCAATCACTTGGCAAGAACAGAAAAGTTTCGATCATAATAGAAATAATTTTGCACAACAAAATAATTTTAATCGTGCGAACAATTCCTTCGGACAGCAAGGAAATAATAGAGGTAATCCTCAACATCATCAGCCTCAATGGCACAAGCCGAATTATAATACTTATAATAACCCGCAAAGACCAGTGTTCAAGAGAGAAAGGAACAATAGTGTTCAACAAAGCTTACAAACACCACCAGCAAAGGTCGAGCGTATAAATAACTTAAATGAGGAATCAGATCATTTTTTAGATCAAACGACGGATTGCCACACTTATTGCGAACCATAGGTGGCAAGCAAATTAAAATTTTATTAGATACTGGAGCTACAAGCAATTATTGTAGACCTAACTTATTTTTAGAAGAAAAAAACCTAGTTATTAAGAAAAGGGCGTTCACTGTAAATAGTGAAATTATTATTGAAAAATACCACGAACTTTTTATATTTGATACGGATATCAGAGCTTATGTTATAGCAGACTTAGAGTGCGATGTTTTGATAGGCTCAAATTTACTGAAACTAGTAAATGCTAAGATTAATTTTGAAAATAAAACTATCACCTACAATAATAAAATTGAGAGAATACATTTTATAGGGAAAGATGAAATTAATAATATCTCAGAAGATGAGAATATTGAGCAATTAACTCAGCGGATAATTAACAAAATAGATAGGGAACATAGAAATATTAATATTTCACTGCCATTCAGGACAGACGTATCGGCGGAAATCCGCACAACGAACGAAAAACCTGTCTGGAGTAAACAATACCCATATCCGTTCAGTGTTAACAATTTCGTTAACAAGGAAATTCAAAAACTTTTGAAAGATGAAATCATTAGACCTAGTAGGAGTCCGTACAACTCACCAGTCTGGGTTGTACCAAAGAAAGGTCTTAATGAAGATGGAAGCCAAAAAAATAGACTCGTAATAGATTATAAAAAGTTGAACGAATATACAATCTCTGACAAGTACCCTATACCTGATACCAATGTTATATTGAGTAATCTTGGGAAGGCGAAATATTTCTCAACTATCGACCTGGAGTCAGGGTTCCATCAAATTAAAGTAAAAGAGGAAGATATTGAAAAAACGAGTTTTTCAATAAATAATGGCAAATTTGAATTTATGAGATTGCCATTTGGATTAAAAAATGCGCCATCCATTTTTCAACGTGCTATGGACGACATATTAAGGCCATACATAGGAAAATTTTGTCATGTGTATATAGACGACATCATTATTTTCTCAAATAATTTACAAGAACATACTAATCACATATTGAAAATAGTGGAAATTCTTAAACAAGCGAATATGAAGATTTCGTTAGAGAAATCCATCTTCTATAAAGAAGAAGTAAAGTTTTTGGGTTACGTTATAGCCCAAAACATAATAAAAACAAACGGAGATAAAGTCAAAACAATAAAGGAATATCCTGAGCCCAAGACACTGAGGCAGTTGCGATCATTTTTAGGAATGATAGGATATTATAGGAAATTTATTCAAAATTATGCAAACATATCTAAACCTTTAACTAGATATTTGCAAAATGAGAATGGTCAAGTCTCGACCCACATGGCCAAAAAGACTATTCTTACATTAGATGATGAGGCGATAAAAGCCTTTGAAAAACTAAAAGCACATCTAATTTCTGAAACAGAATTGAACTAACCGGATTATGACAAAAAATTTGTGTTAACCACCGACGCATCCGATGATGCAATTGGTGCAGTTTTGTCCCAAGATAATAAACCAATAACCTTTATCAGTAAAACTCTAAGTAAGACTGAGCGATCTTATGCGGCAAACGAAAAAGAATTATATGCAATAGTTTATGCATTAAAAAGCTTAAGAAATTACCTTTACGGAGTTACGAATTTGGAGATCCATACCGATCACCAACCCCTAACATTTGCAGTTTCCAAGAGAAACCCCAACGTAAAAATGAAGCGATGGCATGCGCTCATAGAGGAGTACGCGCCTAAGATCATATACAAGCCGGGAACCACGAATGTAGTTGCAGATGCTTTATCCAGACAGAATGTGAATAATATCACAGATAGTCCCTCAACGGATGCAACTATACATTAGGGCGGATCGAAAAACCACTTTTTTCGCGGATCGCTTCGTAATAGCAAAAAACTGTCATTATTAAGTATAAAACTAAGAAATCCGAAGCCTGGGGCCGGACAAATGATGTCTTCAGTTAACGCATCGAGCTCAAAGTTTTTTTTTCACGGGAAAGATGCACGCACGTATCCGACCGACTTCGTTATTACATATCTCAGCTCAGGAGTGACCAATTCATTTGAAATTTTGAGGACTTATTTTACATAACAAAAGGAGGTTCTCTTTTAAATTTTAGCTCTCCAGGTGATCTAGAAGCTAAGATAAACGCAAAAGAAGTTGATGAAATAACGTAATTTTTGGCATTTTTTGTATTTTTCTCAGCTTTGAACGACTCTACGTGGCACAATTTTGCAGTTATTGAAACGCAGTAAAAAAGAAAATTTTTGTGTTTTCAAGAGCTTTACACTCATATAGCTAAGTATGGGATTTTGATAAATATTAATCAAACTACAGTGCAAAACGTGCGAACTCTCTTATAGTCTATTTCTATTAATTATGTCGTAAAAAAGGGCATATAAAGGAACTCGAAATTGAATGGACTTTTATTGCATGAATCGATTAATGGGTTAATTTTAAAGAAAAAACCGAAAGTGCTATTAAATAAGAGGGTGCAAATCGGAGATATGGGTTCTAAACCATCTTCATTCATTTTTTCAATATATCTTGAAAACGAAGCAAAATTTTGATGCAATTCCTAGGACCTTTTTTTAGAGAGCAAATTTTCCCATCGAAATGCATCTTTTTAGAGACTATAAATAAAAAATTTTTATCCAAAATTATAAAATTCCCGACAGAAAAAAAGTCAATTTTTGCCAGTTTTTGAGTTTTGTCAGTTTTTTTAATGGCATTTCTTTCTGGTTGCAGATAGGTATAGACAATGATCCGTAAAACAGAAAGTAAATAAAATTTTCTTTAAAATGCTATATCAGAGAACTTTTTATGTTTCAAATTCACTGAAATATTGTAACTTAAACATAGACATTTATTGTCGTTTTTCATCCTTTTATATTGTCAGTAAGTTTTTAAGTTACAATATTTCAGTGAATTTCAAACATAAAAAGTTCTCTGATATAGCATTTTAAAGAAAATTTTATTTACTTTCTGTTCGCACGTTTTGCACTTTAGTTTGATTAATATTTATCAAAATCCCATACTTAGCTATATGAGTGTAAAGCTCTTGAAAACACAAAAAATTTTCTTTTTTACTGCGTTTCAATAACTGCAAAATTGTGCCACGTAGAGTCGTTCAAAGCTGAGAAAAATACAAAAAATGCCAAAAATTACGTTATTTCATCAACTTCTTTTGCGTTTATCTTAGCTTCTAGATCACCTGGAGAGCTAAAATTTAAAAGAGAACCTCCTTTTGTTATGTAAAATAAGTCCTCAAAATTTCAAATGAATTGGTCACTCCTGAGCTGGGATATGTAATAACGAAGTCGGTCGGATACGTGCGTGCATCTTTCCCGTGAAAAAAAAACTTTGAGCTCGATGCGTTAACTGAAGACATCATTTGTCCGCCCCCAGGCTTCGGATTTCTTAGTTTTATACTTAATAATGACTATTTTTTGCTATTACGAAGCGATCCGCGAAAAAAGTGGTTTTTCGATCCGCCCTACTATACATTCCGCAGAAAGTAGTGATAATGTCATAATTATCGAAACAAGGAAACCCTTAAATGATTTTAAACAACAATTTGTAATTGCAAAAGGAAACTATAAAGTCACAGCTCATGAGAGAATACAAAACTTTCCTAATAAAACTAGACATATTATTGAATATAACACAGTTCCAAATTTAATAATAATTCTAAAGAAATTTGTTTGTCCAGGAGTGGTAGCCTTATTTATATCTCCTGAAGATTTATATGAGATTAAGTCAGAATTATTAAGAACTTTCAGTAATAAATTTCTTCATGCGAAAATATTTCCAAATGACATAACAAATAAAGAAGATCAAGCTGCGATAGTTCAACAAACGCATACAAGAGCACATAGGAACTTTAGAGAAAATATTAAACAAGTTTATGAAACTTATTATTGGCCCAATATGCGAAAACAATTTAAGGAGTACGTTAGAAGTTGCGATATTTGTAACAAGTACAAATATGACAGACACCCCCAAAAGTTACCAATTGGAGAGGCTCCAATTCCAAAAAGGGAAGGGGAATACCTACATATAGATATTTTTTCAGTACAACAAACAAAATACTTAACATGCATTGATGCTTACTCTAAATTCGTGTTAATAAAACCACTTGAAGATAAATTGAATTTGGAAAACAAAGTTTTAGAATTCCTACAGATTTTTCCCGATTGTAAAAAAATAACTTTAGATAACGAGAAAGGATTCAAATCTATTATATTTAAAAATTTAATGGATAGATTAAACATTGAACTATATTTTTGCGATCCAGGACACTGTTCAACAAAGGGTCAGATCGAAAGAATTCATTCTACATTAGCGGAAATGACTAGATGTATTAAAGACGAGTATGAGATTATGGACACAACCGAAGCTTTACTTAGAGCAGTCCAAAAGTATAACCAAACAATACATTCAGTTACAAATTCCAAACCTTTTGATATCCTTTATAATAAAATTAATCACGTTAGTGTACCTGCGAAATTAAAAGAAGCACAAGAGAAAATGTTGGAAAGAAATAATGCCAAAAGGAAAATTAAGACTTATAAACCCAAAGACATTGTTTATGAGAAAATTTTACAGTTTCAGAACAAAAACAAAATAAGTAATAAATATAAGAAACAAATAGTTAAGGAAGACTTAGGAAATAAAATAAAAACAAGAAATAGAATTATACATAAGGAAAACATTAAAAGTTAAATTACTCTTATTGTTTCAGAGAATGGAGGTTTCAACGTTTATTTTACTATTAACGGTAATTTCGACGTCTGCAGACATAGTGGATTACACTAGAGAAAATTATTTACTTATAGAAAATGGCGATACCGCACTTTACGAAAATTATGGAAACATATTCCATATAACGCATCTTTCTTACTTTGAACAAGTATTAAAAGAAACAGAGTCCGAAATTGAAAATAATTATTTAGCTAGCGAAAATGCCGCGGAAGACATGCTTAATCCAAGTAAAGATATGGATACAACCGTCATTAAAACACTTTTAGGACAACTTAGATTAATAAAAAGAAATAAAAGAGGAATTAACGAAATAGGTACAATTTGGAAATGGATTTCAGGATCACCTGACCATGATGATGTAACCCTTATTAATAATAAATTGAATGAATTAGTAGAAAGTAATAACAAGCAATATGTAACAAATTCTGAAATTTTTGACTCAATAAAGAAATTGTCGGAACATTTACACAAAATAGATAGCGACGGACTATTAAGATTAGCTAGAGAAAGAAATAAATTAATAATACTAGAACTCCAAAATATAGTGCAAACCATTACATTAGCCAAATCAAATATCTTGAACCCGGCTATATTAAATTTAAAAGACATTAAAGAAATAACACAACATGAACATGGAAGTATGACAATAACTGACCTAATGGACGTATCTACATTTAAAATCGTTCAAAACGAACATTTAATTGTCACCCTTATTAAATATCCTATTATCAATAAAAATTGTAAATTATATGAAGCTAGGGCCATAAGCCAACATGATGGAAAATTAGACATCAATAAAGAAATTGCAAAATGCAATGACGAATTCATTAATGTTGAAAATTGTAAAATAGAACTAATATTTAATTTTTGTAAACTATCAGGAAATGAAACATGCCTTTCAAATATATTAAATAATAAAAAAGCAACATGTAACAAAATTAAAGAAAAAAACAAAGAACTGGAAATAATAAAGGATGGATCGATTCTTGTATCTGGTAAACATACCGTAAATAATACAATAATTATAAACGGAACATATTTAGTAACTTTTGAGAATACCACTGTAATAGATGGGAAACTGTATGAAAACCCTACATTTACAATACAAGATTATCTAAAAACTTATAATATTGACAAATTTGAAATTAGAAATTACTTTGAATCATTTAACGAAAATTTGAAATTCGATAACATAAATTTGATACAGTCAATTCATGAGGAGGCAATGAAAAGCCCAATCATGACAATTTTCGTTTGTATATCCATAACTATCATTGTAACTATAGGTATCATGTATTATTTAAAAATAAGGTCATCCTATCGATCGCGATTACAACATCAGGAAGAGGTCAGATTCAGCACCCTCTTAAAACGGGTAAAAGAACTTACAGAAGAAGCGGGACGTTCTTCTTAAACAAAGAGGGGAGTTAACATCACGTATTCCCATTGGAACATAACGGGATATTAGCCAAAAAAGCACGATCCCAATCATCATAAAAATCATCATAAAAATGCAGCAAACGGATTATGTTACGCGTTAGTCATACACTACATGCTTACACAATGAAATCATCATACACCCGCAGAACAAAGGAATACTCCAGTATGCTGATGTCATCCACCCCCACCATAGTACCTTCGGGAATGCAGTAAGGTAGTTTTAAGATATTCATGGTCATGTTAAGATCAGTTTTAAATTAGAGATCAATCGACTAAGTTCGAATATTTGTAACTCGGTACTTTTGAATAAAGTTTTTTAAAACTCACTCTATGTCCATAGAGAATTAAGTTATTATAAATGTGAAAGTCCCTCTGTCTGTCCGGCTTTCTATGTTACCATCTCCCACCCAAACTACCAAACTGATTGATATGAAATTTTGTACAGAGATAGTCTAGAACCAGAGGAAGGACATAGGCTATATATTTTTTCCTTAAATTCCCACGGGAACGGGAACGTATACGGGAATTTAGAAACTACAACACCGATTTCAAAAATTATTCCACCGATAGAATGCTTTACTATCCCAAAGTAACATAAACTTTAATTCATCCACATATTCCTACGGGAACGGGAGTCCTTACTAATATAATAAGTGTGAATGAAGCTTTGTCTGTCCGTCGTTCTATGTTACCATCTTCCGCCCAAACTAATAAACCGATTTAAATGAAATTTTGTACAAAGATTGTTCTGAACTTAGGGACGGACATAGGCTTTATTTCATTCGAATATTCCCTCGGGAACCGGTCCTCACTATTATTATAAATGCAAAAGTAGCTCTGTGTGATCACCTTTCTATGTTACCATCTCCCGTCCAAACTAATAAACCGATTTAAATGAAATTTTGTACAAAGATTGCTCAGAACCTTAGAAAGGACATTGGCTATATATTTTATCCCTATATTCCCACGTGAACGAAAACGTATTCGGGAACTTAGAAACTACAACACTGATTTCAAAAATTTTTCCACCGTTAGAATGCTACACTATTCCTGAGTAACATAAACTTTAATTCATCCACATATTCCTACGGGAACGGGAGTCCTTACTAATATAATAAGTGTGAAAGTAGTTCTGTTTGTCCGTCGTTCTATGTTACCATTTAACGCCCAAACTAATAAACCGATTTAAATGAAATTTTTTTACAAAGATTGTTCAGAACCTGAGGAAGGACATAGGCTATATATTTTTTTTTCCTATATTCCCACGGGAGCAGAAAAGTTTACGGAAACTTAGACACTACAGCACCGATTTAAAAAACTCTTCCACCGTTGGAACGCTCCATAATCCCCGAGCAACATTAACTTTTACTCATCCCCATATTCCTTACGGGAACGGTCACCATATTTCCACGGGAACGGAGTCTTTACAAAAATTATAAGTACGAAGTTAAATCCGTCTATCTATTTCCCTTTGTTACCATTAGCCACTCAAACTATTGAACCTATTTATATGAATTTTGGTACAGAGACAGTCTAGAACCTGAGGATGGACAAATATGTTAAGCAATATGTTTTATTCGTGTATTCCAATGGGAACGGGAACTTGGAATTTTCAAAAAATGTCCACTGTTAGAATACTACACTATTTTCGAGTAATATAAGCTATAAGTCATCCTCCGGAAACGGCCCTCATATTCCTACGGGAATGGAAGACTTTAGTAACAGTATGAATCCGAAATTAACTCTGTCTGTCTGTTTTTCTTTGTTTATATTTACCGCCCAAACTATTGAACCTATTTATATGAATTCTGGTACAGAGACAGTCTAGAACCCGAAGATGGACATCCTTACTAATATTACAAATTTAAAACGTTTTGATTCTCCGTTTTCCTTTAATTCCCATTGATTGGTCATTATAAATAAGTCTCCGGCGCTTTTAGTTGCAGGTGTTTGTTTAGAAAAAAATCCCATGTCAACTTTATGTGGCAGGATCACGTGTATCAATCCCACAAAACCTTTTTATTTCGCAAAAAATGGAAAAAATTAGAACGTCGTGTGCAAACATATACTTAAATAAAAAAATATAACAATCGTTTACTAAAACGCATGAATGTGTCTTATTTCCAAAATAAGTAACCTAAAAAATAAGAATGCTGACGAAAGCCACTATTCCACGCGGACGAAGTCGCGGGTACAGCTAGTACTTTAAATAAAAATTGAGTGGGTGATTCTAGATATAAAATAAAGAAATAATAATACACTTTAATGATATAATACTTTTTCACGAATTGCTTACGTTAAAGTTTTCCTTGATGCTCTGCAAAATATTGCCTTAGCCTAATCTCAAACCGATTAGTACAGCTTGTCAACCTTAATGCTCAGGGAAGGTTATTCCACAACGGGATAACGTGAATTATGAGCTTCCGACTGGATATAAAGAAAGGAGTAGCGTAAACGCAAGGTGATTGTATATATATTGTGGTTGGGCTGTTTGGATCATATTATGAAGCATAGTAAGTGTATTCTGTGTGCAAAAAAATTCTCAAGAGTAAGGCCATGTATTGATCTGTAGTACCTAGTTATGTAATTATATCTCTTTAACACAGAAATATACCTTGCCACACTATTGGAAACAACATCACATCCAAATATCAGTAATGGTATAAGCAGCGATTTTGTTTTAATGGGAGTAATTTTTTGAGTGGCCCATAGCAAACGTAGTTCACCGTAGATTCTGCCTATTGACAATCGTATGTGGTTTGTTCAAGTAAGTGTCTTGTTAAAAACTATTCCCAGATTCCTCACTGAATCGAAAAATTGAATATACGTGATGTTGAGCAGTACTTTTGGAAAGTAAGTAAAGTCTAAGGATTTCCTGGAAATGATTAAACATTTGGATTTTGACGGATTTATGTTAACTTCGTTCGACAATGACGAATCCAAAAGCTTACTAAGATCTTCGTTGACATCCCAAACTCCATTTTCAATTTAGCTCAATGGACAGCTTTAACGGAGTTGTACATCATCGGCAAACATATGGATAGAGGAATTCAAGATTAACAGCAAAAGCTCAATGATATGTAAAGAAAACAGTAATGGACCCAAAATAGATCCCTGCGGAACACCTGTGGTAGGAAGATTGAATTTTGTTTATAAGCAACAACAGCTTGCAATCTAGAGCTAAGATACGAGAAAACTAGTTATTGTGTATTTTATTAAAACAACACTTTTAAACTCTTAACAAATTATATTAATAGCTAAAGACTTAACCAACACTTAAATGTCATTATTTATAAAGGCATGGAGGTGTTAAGAAAATAGATACCTTAAAGGTGATAACACAATCCACAAAATTATTGAAAGTTATCGAAGTGTTATAACACTAGTCTTACAGCCGATGATTCAAACTGAAACTTATCGCTAAGTTTACTACATAGTGTACGATGGTTGACCGTGGCAAAAGCTTTAGAAAATTGTAGGAGAATGAAGAAAGCAACATGGTCCTTATCAAGAGGTTTTTTAATTTCCTTCACAACATTTACAGGATTGGTTGGGACAATTAAGACTTTTCCTATTCAGATAATCTCGCATCTGCGATTTTAAACTCGCAGAATACTTTTGATAGGAAGGGCAAGATAGCTATTGGTCGATACTAGTTTCTATTTTTTGGTATAGAAATGATTTTAGTATGTTTCCAAACAACAGGAAAATTTCCGGTCATTAAAATTCTATTAATATATTCTATTATGTATTTTCAGGAAAATGGTAGGGTTGCTTTCAGAAGGACCGGATGAATTTCGTCAAATGCATTGCATTATAGTCTATTGATTATGTCATTTCTTAAGGAACTCGACATTGAGTGGACTTTTATTGCATGAATCGATTAATGGGTTAATTTTAGAGAAATAGCCGAAAGTGCTATTAAATTAGAGGGTGCGATTCGGAGATATGGGTTCTAAACCATCTTCATTCGTTTTTTCAATATATCTCGAGAACGAAGCAAAATTTCGATACAGTTCCAAGGACGTTTTTTGTAGAAAACAAATTTTTCCATCGAAATGCATCTTTTAAAAAATTATAAAAAAATATTTTTTATCCAAAATAATAAAATTCCCGACAGAAAAGAAGGCCATTTTTTCCAATTTTTGAGTTTTGTCAGTTTTTTTAATGGCATTTCTTCCTGGTTGCAGATAGGTATAAGCAATGCTTCATTAAAAAAAGTAAATAAAATTTCCTATAAAATGCTGTTTTAGTAAATTTTCTATGTTTGAAATTCACCGAAATATTGCCATTTGAACATAGACATTTATCGTTGTTTTTATCCTTTTTATAATGACTATATTTATTTTTGTTTTGTTGAAAAAAAAGAATTTTTTACTCAATGGAAAGATTGATAGTAAGTAAAATAATTTACTTGAATACAACTTTTTATAAATATAAAATATTATATTTTTTTGAAAACGATTTGTAGAACATTATTAAAACAGTTATCTAAAGTTGACCCTCTACCGTATCCAACATCAATTTTTGACGGGTTTCATATGAGGAAAAATAAAAAATCAGACTTATATGAATTTTTTACACCGGTTGATGCTACTTCTATCAAAAATATTCACCATGTTATTGATGGTGGGTACTTATTGCATAAAATCGTATGGAATGCTACCGATACGTTTGCAGAAATAAGTAAAAAAATTATAAAACATCTGAAAACTTTATACATAGATTTCACTGTAGTTTTTGACGGTTATCCTAGTGACTACAATAGTGGTACGAAAAGAGCAGAAAGGATGCGACGAGGTAAACAAATTGGCCCTGGTTTCCAAATTAAAGATGAGTTAAAACCACTTTCTAAACCAGATAACTTTTTATCCAATGAAAATAACAAAAAAAAAAATTCATTACGTATATGACTGAAAAGTTCAAAGAAGTGAACATCGAAACTGTCCAAGCGGAAGAAGACGCAGATGTTCTTATTGTACAATGCGCAAAAGAGAAAGTGTCACAATCAAAAAATGCAGTTATTGTTAGCCAAGATGCAGACCTTCTAATTATCTTATCACTTTTGCCGGAACAATACCAAAACGTGTATCTTTTAAAACCAAGTTTAGCGCAAAATGGTACAGTCGTAATAGTTTTAATTTTCCTCATCTCCGAAAGTACCTTTGTATTTATTCATGCGTTTAGTGGATGCGATACAACATCTGCATTCTATAATTTTGGCAAAAAAAAATTCATGAAATCTATAAATTGAAGACAACTACAAACACACATGGACACATTTTTACGACATGATGCAGCTAAAAAAGACGTTATTTCTGCGTCAGAATATATTGCAGCTTCTTTGTACGGAATAAAGTTGAACCAGACCCTGAGCAACTGCAACTGTCGTTTCCAATATTTTTGCAAATTATCAAAAAGTGCAAATTTTTCGCTGGCACAAATACCACCAACATGCGATGCCATCAAACATCATGGCCTAAGAACTTATCTTCAAATACAACAGTGGCACGGAAACCCCTTAAATCCTCTGAGCTGGGGCTGGGAAAATTCTAAATGTGGATTGATTCCGATTCGCACAATTTTACCTCCTGCACCAGAGATATTACTTAAAAAAATGGCTTGTGGTTGCACTACAGGTTGCCATGGAAGCTGTGGGTGCAGAAAACTGCAAATTGCTTGTTCAATATTTTGCAAGGAATGTATGGGAGTCAATTGCGATAATATGCAAGTAGCCGATATTGGAGAAGAAGACATTTTTGGAGATGTAGATGTTGATGTCGATATCGACCTTCAAAATGTTATTGAAGAATCATAATAGTACCAGAACTATACACTTGTATTGTTGAGCAAAAAAAAAAAAATATGTAAAATACTCTTTTTTATAACAAATACCTTTCCATTGAGTAAAAAATTCTTTTTTTTCAACAAAACAAAAATAAATATAGTCATTATAAAAAATTAAAAAGGATAAAAACTACGATAAATGTCTATGTTCAAATGGCAATATTTCGGTGAATTTCAAACATAGAAAATTTTCTAAAATAGCATTTTATAGGAAATTTTATTTACTTTTTTTTATGAAGCATTGCCTAAACCTATCTGCAACCAGGAAGAAATGCCATTAAAAAAACTGACAAAACTCAGAAATTGGAAAAAATTGCCTTCTTTTCTGTCGGGAATTTTATTATTTTGGATAAAAAATATTTTTTTATAATTTTTTAAAAGATGCATTTCGATGGCAAAATTTGTTTTCTACAAAAAACGTCCTTGGAATTGTATCGAAATTTTGCTTCGTTCTCGAGATATATTGAAAAAACGAATGAAGATGGTTTAGAACCCATATCTCCGAATCGCACCCTCTAATTTAATAGCACTTTCGGCTATTTCTCTAAAATTAACCCATTAATCGATTCATGCAATAAAAGTCCACTCAATGTCGAGTTCCTTTATCTGACCTTTTTTACGACATAATCAATAGCCTATTAATTTTATGGCCAAACAATTTGACAAGACGTCGGCTTCTTTAAGAGCAGCGAAGCTAAAGGCTTCTTGAGATAGATCGCGTTTTTTTTAGGAAGTCAAAAGATTCCAAGCTATCGTTGATCCTGATGATGAAAACTTTGCAAAGTGTGTATTCAACTCATCACAATCAAAATTGTTGGTATGATAGCTCACATGCTTACCGACACCAATGTCTTTTAAATTTTTGCAAAGTTTACTGCACGCGAGAGAAGGATCAAGTCGAGAGAACGTCTTTTAGATTCTCTTACCATCAGTACAACTTTATTCCTTAGCTTTGCGTAGACCTTTCGAAGCACATCAAGTCTAAAATATTTCCAGCTTGTTGGATGGTCTTCAAATACTTTTAAATCTAGAAGTCTAGCGGAGCGGAGGAGTTTTTGTCGTAATGTTGGACGACAAGTCTGATAAGTCTGAACGATTACTGCATCCGACTATCCGACATTCAACTAACGAAGTCTGTCCAACTAATTGTACAGTGTAAACTCCTCTAATAGAACCATGTAAAGGTTTCGTTTCATAGTCGTGTCTTGTAGATAGCTACTCACTCATCCAAATCCGAAACGGTTTTCATAATTCGTTTCGGCTCGGAGTATGCTTTGTCCCTTTATCCTTAAAGTGGTATCATTTTCGGTTCCTGGCTCTTTAAATTCTGATTTGAAAACAATTAATTTTCACAATTTGAGTCTATGTGTAGATAATTGTAATTGAAGTCTGATTATATAACGCTCTGCTAGTGGTTTAGAATAATCAAAGAGTTTCATATGCATCACTGATGGAGAAAAACAATAACCTCCAGACATCAGCTTGAAAACTGTTGTAAGGGCAGACTGAGTTATTTTTCAAGCAGAAACAAAGCCGCTAAACTGCAATAAGCCAACTGAATAAATTTTCCAGTCATTTGTTCAAATTTTTTGGACCACAACTGAAAACTATGAACTTAACCGGTCTCATTATACCAACTATTCCAGAGAAAGGTTTCCTAATCCTCTCATGAGACATTCATTATCCCAGCAGACAACATATGTTTTTGAAATCTTTTCTGCACTCCATTCATAAACCAGTCAGACTCTCAAAGGCGTCGAAAACACAACAAAAATACATCCCAACTTCTCTCCACATGTATCCGGACCAGGACCGCAAGTGTGTAATAAATCTGTCTGAATGAAAAAATCCACACCTTTGCAACAGTATTACCACGGTATTACACAACCCTCACGCCCGCCGCCATTGCCACGCTATGTGAATAAGAAAGGCACAGGCAGAGAGAGGGAGTGAAAGTACCACAAAGTGAAAAGTGAAATTCAAGGGTGTGCCACTGACAACCACCAGACCAGACCCTTTTCCGAAAACTTATTTTGAATGCAAGAGGTGATCTTTCCTTGCAGACACATAATTTGTCATAAATAATATGACAGCGAATAAATTTTCGCCTGTTCTTTGCAAAGTCATTGTTGAATATCATTTGTGCTTTACCAAGCCAATTCACCAAACACACCCCGCTCTATAATATAGCAGGTGGTTGGAGCACTCCAAAGGACCGGTATCAATGCGGTACGATGACAGTCAGTTTTGTGGCAATTTGATATGCAGACAACGCACAATTCTAAAGCTAATTCCAGAGACAGAGACTGGATAAACCCATGCACAGACACACACACAAAGCCAAAGCCCGCCGCGAACATAATAAATATTAGAGAATTCCGTACCAAGCCAATTGGCATATCCCACTAATTTGCATATAATTAGGGATATTTTGTGGAACGTAGCTGGCCACGGACACATTCGCAATTCAATTGGACGCGCACGCACAAAATCCAGGAAACAGGAATGGAACTTCCATTGTACACGTGACGGAAGAGCTTAATGAGCTCGCAATTCGCTTAAATTATATAAACCTAGCAAAACAGAAGCACCCCTTCGTCTCATTGTACGAGTAGTCGAGTAGTGAGGAGGGAATCAGTGTCGATATTAATTATGAATCCTTCTCTGGATAGCATTGAACAAAAAAGCACGAGGTCATTAGGCTAAACACCCCCCGAACACCAATTAAGCCATAACTTACATTATTAGCACGGAATTCTGTAATTTTCCAAAACCCTTCCATTGCAAAAAAAAAAACAAGGCAAAAAAAAAAACAACAGAACAGAAATATTTATATCGCATGCCCATAGACAGGATATCGGGCGTAAAGGATCTATTTCCGTGGAATATTTATGAATGTGCGCGACGATAACATCATGGAACATTTCCGCTAGAATTACCAGAACGGAAGTGAAGAGGCATTTTTGCCGTGCGCGCCAGGCCAGACTATTACACACACAAAGCGAAAACCTACGGTCAGTTGGGCGGATGATTAATGAGTGTGTCCTGTTTTACATTTTATTTATTTTCGTTCTTTTTGCTTTGTGCATGAATATCAGAAAAAAAGTGAAATACCTACATGCATACAGGACGAGCTTTGCAGCTATGTTCCCGAGCCCTTACCCGTGTTGTGCATGTTCATGTCCAGTGTTGTGAGTCAAATAAATTAAAGGATTTGAATGTGTTTATTATTATTTTTGTTTTCTTGTGCTTTTTTTCCTGCATACTTTGCTATGAAGTTAACTACAGTCTATCCTGTCCTAAGGCCTAAGGATGGTATACAAAGGATGATGGAGGACATTTGGGCAACGACTGCTAAAGAAATGTGGACAGATTAATGTTTTTCAATGAAACGCCTTTAGTTGATGTGAACATTTATTTTGTTTGCTGTTTTTTTTTTTTTTTTTTTTTTCATTTTGGGTTTTGCTTGACGAGTGGGATATTTTTCTTTTCTGTCCTTGTTAGCTTGTTTTGGGGGATTTTTTTTTTATCATGGGAACTCATCCGTTATAATCCAAGAGTGAGGACAGTTGAATGCTTGGACGCACGCTTTGAAGACATAATATGGACGTGGATCCCACTTTTAGAAGATAACTGACAGGAGGGAAGATATTTTGTCTGAAGGGTGGTTTCGCTTATGCCAAGCTAATTGATGAATTACACTTTTTTATGAAAGAAGCTTAGCCAAAGAACGTTTACTGCATGGTAATTTTCTAAAGATCTCATCATAAAAGAAGGAAATGCAGAGCTGAATTCACTGTGGATTTATGTCTGCTGATGGAAGGGAATTTAAGTGACGAATGTTGTCAGTAAAATAAGCTATGGGGATGATTTTTGAGTTGTTTCATAAGTTGTATGATAAAAGATGTTAGGTTTTGTTTCTTAAATTTTAAGCAACAGTTCCGAGAACTGAGTTCTTTGTTTCAAAGCGAGTGGATTTTTTTGACGTGCTAACAAATTATTGTGTGGAAAATGGTACTCGGGTGTCAATGCCTATCAGTTTCAGCATTTTGCTTTAATATAACTCATTTCTATGAATTTATTTTGTAATGCGTTGTACAGTCAACGGCGAATCAGTCATTTTTGTTTTTTGTTCCCCCTTACAAAAAACTGAATTAATTTAAAATGGCGATGTTGCTTGTAGCTTGCGTCTATGGGCTCGTTGGTGATTCTATGAATATGGATACTAACATTTTTTTCACAGCACAAGAATTGTTTCAAAATGTTTTTCAATTAGTAAGCGCAGTTTTGATTGACGAAATCAAACTTCATCAAAAAAGTGCTCTTGTTAGACCTCTGAGTGATTTAATCTTAAGGTACCTTCGTCTTTCCTTCCCTACCAGCTATTTTACAAGGCGAGGCGATTGTTTCGCCTTAATTTCTATAGGGGCGGAATCAATTTGTCCTTTTCACCAGAGCAATGTTTGTGAAAAAGGCGATAGGAGAGATTGAAGCAGGTAACGATTCTATGATTCTCAACACAATCAATCGGTTATAAAGTTGAACAATCACCTATCAGTTTTAAATCTCTTTCTCTAGCGATATCAAGTAGGTTCAAGGGTGTTTAAGAAGCATCCGAACAAATATATGATAGCTTTAATCGATCTTTGGGTGAATGTACGCTTTGTAGACTGTAGACAGCTTGGAAGGGATAAATAGTTATCTGCTTCCTCATAAGAAATCCAAGTTAATTTAGTCCATAAATGTGGCCAATCCAAGAAGGATCATCGTTTACACACAAATCAAGAACTGACAGCTTTTTGGATTCACTGATATAGGAACTAGAGGTCTGCATGAATACATTCATTTACCTTTTCGAATCAAGCACAGTAGTTCAGTGTATTCTGTTCGTAGAATGCTTAGAAATTAGTGTACACTAAAAACGAGTACACTATTCTAAAAAAGCAAACACTGCACACCATTCGATCCCTTCGTAATAGAACGAATACACTGTTTGGTTTCTCTCTTAGGCTTGAATGCTTGATTTAAACAGAACAGAACCAGTGATGGGACTTTTTGGAAAAATGTCCGAAGTAGATTTGAAATAAAAATGCAGTAGATTCAACTGTTCTGCAGTAGATTTTTCATTTTCAAAACATGAACATCTTTAAACATAGATTCACATACATAAATAACTTAAGATAAAAAAATAAACATTTTTCTTCAAAGCAAATTCACTTAAAAATTCATATACTTATATGAACATCAGCTTTGAATTAAAAAAAGTACTGTCATAATTGCTAACTATTTATTGCTTTTTTTTATTGTCCGTCGACAAATAAAAACTTATTAAAATACTCTTTAAGGCCCACGGAATCCGAAGGTTCCCAACAATCTTTGTTTAGGTCGTCCATTTCCTTACAGGGTATAGCATTTTCTATATTCAATTTGTTGCGAAGTTTATCCTTCACTTAACTAACTGTCGAAAATTTCCGATCTGCTGCGGTACCACTATGTGGCAGTGATCATAAAATTAACATATATGTACATAAACTATTAAATTTTTTTCCCAAAAGTGTTTTCTTCATTTTTAAGTTTGACCCTAAAAGCTGTTATGTCAACAGCGTCATAATATTTATCTAAAAGATATTGGGTTCGCAACAAAGACCTCCAAACAATGTTAAGTTCTTCAAAATTTTCAATCAAATCAAATTAAAGAAAGGAAAAGACGCTACAATGGCCAAAACGAGGTCATTGTATAGAGAATATATCACTACCTTTGCATCAAAATACTTAAGAAGTTTTAATTGTGTATTATTAAAATTAAAACGATTTTTTATTTAATCACAAATTTCTACATAAAATTGAACCAAACATTTTTTTATTTCAAAAATTTTGCTTTCTTCAAAATTGTGAGAAGCAATATATCGCTAGAACTCGATCCCAGAATTCATATCCGTATAGGAAAGGTAAATGTAAGGTACTTTCTAATCCTGCATTGGTACTGACTGAATCCATACTAATATAATATTTAAAAATTTCAATGTAAAGACCTGTTTAGTTATACATAGTCAACCGTATCTATAATCGCATAATAAACTCCGCACAACCTTAAAACACGCTTAATCATTGAATAAAATAAAAATCGTATTTATATTCAATTTTTGTCAGTGAATAAGAACTGAATAGCTTAAACGCCGATATGCGTGTTTTAAGCGTGTTTTAGCGCATAAATTTCACTTGATTTTGAGTATTGAGTTTTCATTCAGTGGTTTATTTACAACTTGGAGAATTTTACTATAACTAAAATGGAAATGTAAATAATTTGGATGTAGTAATTGTGTTTCAATTGAAAGAAATATGCATTGTTTTCCTTTTTTGTATATTGGTTTCTTACAAGTTTTCCAGTTGCGAAACGTTAACAAAACAACTAGAAATTAAAGCCAAAGAATAATATAGAAGTACATAAATATAAAGAAAAACGTACATTGTGTGACCTACATTTCATCTTCCGTAGCTAAGAAAATATAAACAAAAACAAATTTCTTTTGTCAGTTTTAACCATTGAGAAACCAAATTAGAGAATTTCTTTATGATTTTGACATAAGGTATGAATAACTATAATGGGTTATGAAAAGGATTATAAATAAGGATTTTTATTCACTGAATAAAGTTTTAATAAATTCCTATTCACTGCATAACTATTTTGCGTTTAGAGCGTGTTATAGCGAAATCAAATAAATACGGCTGAGTAAGAACAAAAGTGCAGTAGATTTGATTTAAAGGCAGTAGATTTATTTTTCGAGAAAAGTGCAGTAGATCTACTGCAATTGCAGTAAAGTCCCAACCCTGAACAGAACAAGCCTAACAGTTATCAACACACCGAATACAGCAATTGAAATAGAACAGTTACAAGCACACTGAGTGCAGCGAGTGGCTTGAACTGATGCAAATGAATTATGTGATGCTCTGCTTAGTTTGTTTCTAGCTTTAACAGAGTGAAGTAAAAAAAAAAAAAACGGAAAATTAGCTAAAAAATTTTGTTAAGATGGATTTAAATAATGTAAGTCAATTTATATGGATCTAGAAATCGTACATATATGTATGTATGTGTATTTACATAAAAACATGTAAAATACATGTTATGTATATATATGTTGTAAATATAAAAACTCCATAAATTAAAATCTGATTTGAGGATCACTTTACAATGTCTTAATAAAAAATGGAGTTATTATGTTTATACCAAACGACAGAATGTACAGTGTCAACCTACTTATTTCTTTCTTTTATAAAATTTTAATTAGGATTCCACGAACGACTCCGATGTTACAATGGCTAGCATAACTGGTGTGATAAATAATGCAGCTATTAAAGCCAAAATAGTGAGCGGTGAATTTAAAATCAAAAACAAAAGAGGCAGGAGTAAAGTTTGGAATGTGTTTGGTACTATAGAAAATGGAAATGGTGATGAAATTGAAAATTTAGTTGCGTGCAGAAATTGTTTTTGTGTAAATAAATACAGTAGTAAAACTACCTCTAATTTGGTTCGGCATAAGTGCTATGTTTTGCAAAAGTCGAAAACTGACAATTCGATTGAAAAAATTAAAGTTGACACCGAAAACAAAAAAACAAGTGTATATGAATTTACAAAGTGGACTGTAGAAAATTGTCGATCTTTTAAGCTTGTCGAAGATTCTGGTCTTAAAAATTTCGCTTAGTTTTTAATATCTATTGGTGCTAAATATGGAAAAAATGTGGATGTTGAAGACTTATTACCACACCCATCAACAATTTCACGAAACATAAAAAACATGAACAGTAAATACTTTAATATTGTAAAGGAAGAAATAAAAACATAAAAAAAAATGGATATGGACTAACATCAGATATTTGGACAGACAACTTCTTGAGAACATCATATATTTCCTTAACAATTCACTAAGGATGAAAAGTTAAATGTTAGATTGCTAGGTTTAAAATCTATGAAAGGTGAATCCTGTACAGGTAACTAATCCTCAAGTTATTTTTAAGTATGTATATATATCTACCACCAAATATTTTGTAGCTCAAAGCATCAAGACCAAAATTAATAATCTCTTAAACGAGTTTGATTGTGACCAGAACGACATGTTCATTATAGTAACGGACCGAGGAGCAAATATGATTTCCGCTTTCCGGTCGTTTAGTAGTATATTCTGCATTAACCATTTGATTCATAATGCCGTGGAAAAATCCATTAGAGAAAACGTGCCAATTTCTGATTTATATAATAGGTGCACCAAACTTGGGAAATATTTTAAGAAATCAGGTTTGAATTCATCCTTAAAAACATCTCTGAAAAGTAGTGTCAGTACAAGGTGGAACACAATGTTCTATTTGTTAAATTCTATTGAAAAAAACTGGTTAGAAATTTCAAATATACTACAAGAAAAAAATGAACTACAAAGAATAGTTAACATTAATTTGAGTTAAATAAGTGCATTAACTAAAATCTTAAGACCTTTTGAGAAAACTTCAAAAGAGTTAGAAGGAGAAAACTATGCAACTTTGCACTTAGTAACTGTCCACATTTATAGTTTAAAAAAACAATGTGTTGTTAGTTCCGATGATGTCGACGTAGTTGCAAGTTTTAAAACTGAACTAAATCATTTTCTGGACGTCACTGTTTTAGCAAATTTGACAATACTACATAAAACTGCCCTTTTTTTTGTTCCCACCAGCCAACAAATTGATTCAATTTAATGAAGCCGAAAAACAAATCATAAAAGACGAATTAAAATCCATTATGCAAAGATATATAAATGAAGTACCTGAACATGCAGACGAAGATTCAGAACACATTATACAGCAACATATGTATAGCTTATTGTCAAACAATATATTCGAAGATTTTGTTCCACCCGTACAATTCGTAAGTCCAACGGATAAAATACAGAACGAACTTGAGGAATATGAAAAAATAAATGTTACTTATCACGATGATTTCAACCCGTTGCAGTGGTGGCACTTACATAAAATGGAGTTTCCATTGCTATTTAAAGTAAGCTGTATGATATTAGCAACACCAGCAAGTAGTGCTGCTTCGGAGCGAATTTTTTCTTCCGCTAGGCAATTAATATCAGAAAAACGTAGTTTAATTGGCTCTGACCCTGTTTTGGTTAATCAAATTATGTTTTTACATAGTAATGTAAACAAAACTGAATTATTAAACCACTATTAAATATATTTTGAAAAAAAATTTAAACAAAATTATTTTCTTCTTTTATTTGACTTACATACTTACTATATACGATATACCCCAACACCAAGAAAATGCTGCGACCTAGATATTAATATCCCCGTATTGAATAATTTTTAAATAACACATTATTTATTAATTATTTAAATCAGGTAAGTAATTCATTAGCTCGGGTACCTATAACTTAATCAATGCTTTGATTGTACATAAATCTAGAATTTAAAACCAAATCTCGTGGGCGTGGGCATATGCGGATGAGTTAGAGTTTTTGCTACTCGGGGAAAGTGTAGCATTCTAACGGCGAAAGAATTTTTGAAATCGGTGCAGTAGTTTCTAGGTTCCCGTGGGAGTATAGGGATTAAATATATAGCCTAGGTTCTTCCTCAGGTTCTTGACTATCTCTGTACAAAATTTCATTTAAATCGGTTCAGGGGTTTGGCCGGGAGATGGATATACGAAATGCGAACATATAGAATTACATTTGCATTTATAACATTAGTAAGAATTTTGATTAGAAAAATCTATAACAGTCTACAAATTTTTCTTACATATTTCTTGAAAATGAAATATATTCAAAGAAAATGTACTAAGACTCTTTTTGTAATTGTTGATTGTTCACTCTTTCATTTCTTAGTAATTAAAAATTTTCAGTTCGCTTGGTGTGTATAGTGCATTATTTGGTGTAGTCGATGTGTTCGATATAAACTCGGTGTATTCGATGCATTTGAGAAAAAAACCAAATGGTGTATTCATTTGAAATAAATACACGATTCTATTCACTTGGTTTGGGGTAATGAGTCATTTGTTTTGTTTTGAAATAACTAAAACCAGCGAGTGGTGTATTTGAAAAAATATAGAGTGGCTTGGAAGTAGTTTCAAGCCACTCGTTGCAGATGTCTAATAGGAACCATTCATAGATAAAGGCAATATGGGTATGTTAACCTTTAACGACAGAAGACAGCATTGGTTTTTCGAATCAATTCTACTCGGTAATTACTTTTCCATGTTTCAAAGCTGTCAAGGTTAGTTTCAGTTCCTTATCGGAAGGAACAATAGATCTAATTTGCGTTGAGGTTACCTATGAGTCTAAGAAAGTCTATGTAATTGGCACAAATCTTCTCCTTAAAAGTTCTGCCCCTACTTCCATTGAAGTGGCTTTAAAGTTAGATTATTTAAATAATATCTGACAATTTCTTAGGCAAGATTCTAAAATTTCACATTAGAAGGACGCTATTTGGCCAAAAATCAATATATCGCAAAAATCCTAAGTACTTCTATATAGCAGTTAGTATATATAATCGAAAAAATTTATTTGCACACTATTATTTAAAAAATTACAGGAGCTGTTGGCCCGGCCGTGGACTCCGAAAAAAGACGTCGTCGCAAAAACGCTGCACAGCCGTCATTTTGTAATAAATCGCTTCAAAAAAATTATTCTAGGAAGTCACTGATATAGATAATAAAATCACGTTTCTGTTATCTCGATTTATTTGTAGTATTTCTGAAAAAAAATCCCCAAAAAACTTATTTTTTCAGACTCTAGGGTGACCTAACACCTTCAAAAAAATTGAATAGAAGTGACCGATCGAGTAATGGTAGATGAATATGCCAATAGCCAAACAAAGAGAGACAAAAAATTCAAAATGCAGCAGTTTTTGATGCTGCCAGCCCACAGCTTGGGGTTGTAATGGAGTTACATATACACACCCTGCCGCCAGCCAAAACACATACCATTGTTGTCACACGATATTTTTCACTCACGCCAAAGAACTCACACGCAGTAGGTGTAGATAGTTTTATAAGGCAACCTAAGAAAATACGAGAATAGAGAAGTCAGCCCGTGCTGGGAAAGTACCAATCTAGATTCTAGAGTACAGGCTACTTCCACTAGAGGAAAACCAGGGGTACGTAGTGTGCCCAGAGATTCCAAATTTTAAGCAAGGTCTCCTTGGAGTACCCAGCCCAAATTCCCTACTAGCCTCTTAAAGACTTTTGGGTTTTATCTTGTCGGCTATTAAGCCGTTGATGCCCTGATTTGCCTATTGATGCCAGTGTTTGACTGTTAATGCCAGTATTTGCCTGTTGATGCCAGTATATGATTGTTGATTTACCATCGATTAAAAGCCCCTACTTGATTACCGTTTTGCCTACATAAAACTAAGGATCTACCAGCGTTGGAACCACCGATCACCAGCATTAGTGATAAGAATTAATAAATATTATATTAAACTAGCTTTATGACAAATAAAAGGTTTGGACCTTCTTCCTTACCGAAATTTTACGTGTTTTGTTTGGTCGACTCTGGACCCGACGAGCATACCTCAGCTCTAGAAAAAAAGCACATTACAGGGTGTTCGATGATATAATGAGATGTGAAGTTTTATTAAGATAAGTATTTGTTGATCGAGTTGGATTAATCAAGGATTGGTGCCACACAATCTTTTTTTGAAAAACGAATTTTCAATCCTTTTGCTGAAATGAAAGAAAGCGAAAATACGAGCAAGAAAAGAACGGCAAATGCAAATGTAAAATAACACGGCTGTTGGGGAATGTAATCATTTTTTTTTTGTCGTTTTGTTTTGTTATTGAGACTTGGATAAAGATTCTTTTCGGCAAAATAATTACAAAATGGATGAAGAATAGAAGCAAATGTATGAAGTCATATAATGTTAAAATGCAAGTAAGTAACAAAAGATCGCTATATGACAAAATACTGAAGATTGGACTGTTATAATCTATTCCCGACATTTTTAATAAGTAGATGGAGTAAGTGGGTTCTTAAACCAGATACTTTCTGAGAAAACCCAGAAAAGAAATGGGCCACTCGATTATAATTTGCTATTTTTCTCCAATTTCCTCGAATTACGTCTCTAACCAACCACTTCTTCTAGTTTAGCTCAACGTTTGGACCCAACACCGCACTCATACACACACAAATTTGGCCTTCTAACCAATCACTATCGAAAAATTCAGTTTTACTACATTAACTTACCAATGAAGTTCTGCCATTGAATATCAAACGGGCTCATTCTCTCAATTCAGCGAGTTTGCCAAGTTATTCAAAACTTGCCGTTCTCATGTGTGAGTCCAGACTCCAGATCCCAGTTACCCAAGATAAAAACCTTTCGTGATAATTAAAAGTGATTGAACAAAAACCAAGTCCCATCTCTACATTCTCCTAGTTACTCTAACCCTATTCTCAATATACAATTTTTTTGAGAAAATCCATAGCCAGAGAAAATTTTTCCTTCCCTAAATTACACCGATGGACCCTTAAGCAGATTTGGGGGAAAGAGGCGAAAGAGTAGAAGACAGACTTAGCATACTACTGCGTTTACTTAGCTCGTCAGGGTGTGGATAACTTGGTTGAAAACCCGACAAATTTACATCGTCATTCAATAGCACTCACCGTATTGAGAATTTTCTTGCATTCAGTTCTCTTTGCAAATTTGGAAAAAAACTTATTTACTTTCATTAATATTGGAGCTTGAACAGCTGAAACTGAAGTCATAACTATCACGCTTCGCCAAGTATAATCAAAAACCAATAAATGCTGATATTCGCCCCTCTACCAAAATAGAATCCTAATCCATTCCTTTCATCAACACTCATTTTTGTTTACGTTTCTCATCAGAGACATACACCAAAGAAAATGTTGATAGCACTGACCCAAATATTTTCCTTAGTAATCAATCAGTGGTCTACCAGCCAAATTGCCTTCGAGGTTAGGTTAGGTACATAGGAGTCGAACTTTTTTCTGTTTTCTTTTTTTTTACTGGACTTTTATCACTTTCGGTGGTCGAACTCTAACTATACAACTACGTGCTGCATAGCCTTAATTCACCAGAACCCAGATGGTTGCTGGCGTTGTTAAATATTTTCGCTTATACTTCTTCCTCTTGGCGTGGGATATTGGTAAGGCAATTTTGTGTAAAGAGAACGAAAGGCCATGGCTTGGTCATGGTGTAATTTGATTTCCGTTTGCCCGCAGGAATTTTCCTGCCAGTCATCGCTATCATTCTGGAAGACCAAGCAGTGGGATTGATGTGCAAACAATTGTGTCTTTTTTTCTTTTTCTATCCTTACATCAAGCTTTACTATCATTACTTCGCCTATGGGTTTTGCTTTCTATGTAATACAAAGTGTGTCACGTTTTATCGCATTTCAATGAATTAGTTGGCAGAATATTTGAGATTCTCTTGCAGATAGGGGGAGGATGTCAAGAAAGTATCAAGAAATGCCTGCATGTTGTTTTTAGTTTGCTTTTAGCTTAATCATTCACGTTTAATGGATAAGAAAAGCGGCAATTTTTTTTTTGCAAAAGTATCTGTGAGGATAATCTTCTGAGCGGCATCCACTTTTACTTAGTGTTATTCTGGTGAATTCTATAATTTGTTTCATACTGAAAATGAAAAAAAAAAGAGACAGCATTCCGAATAGGGCCCAAAGAACGTTCTTGTAGATACACCTTTTTTCATAAGTTTATATCCAACTGAAGTTACCTATCAAGGAACTTAAAGTTGAAAAGCAACTTTAGCTGGAACGTTGGAAGGACCCTGAGTTACAATAGTTTTCGGATAAGTACCTCATCGTTTTGATAGGCATTTAAGCGTTCTTAAGGTACTTTAAAGGACTCGTTTAAGTACTCATAGACACTTATCTCTATTTTTAATAAAAAACTTAAAAACTAATAAAAACACTTCATAATACAAAAAATGTACCACTATTTTAATTTGTAAATACAAAATGTCGCTAATTATATATACTTTATAAGAAAACGCTTAACATCAACTGACTAAAACCAGTATTTTTAAAGCGAAAATGGATTTACAAAACCAAATAATAATTTTTTATTTAATGAACGAACACATCGAGGGAGGTAAAAATACTATGAGACACAGCGCGGGCTTTTAAAAAAAGTAGGAGAAGATTTCGTAGGAGACACCGATGAACATTGCTTTTAACCTTTTGCAGTTCGAAGTGTAGGGGAAAAACAGAGTCAGGTTAATCATTCCACATCCAGGTAGTGCGACTAAGAAATAAATCTCTATACTTAACTGTGCGTCCGACTAACACAGCTTTGACGAAATTTTAAATTTATTTATATATTTCACCACTTCACCACTTCACCACTTCACCACTTCAACACTTCACCAATTAACCACTTAACCACTTCACCACTTCATCACTTCACTACTTCACCACTTCACCATTTCACCACTTCCTCACTTCACCACTTCACCACTTCACCACTTCACCACTTCACCACTTCACCACTTCACCACTTCATCACTTCACCACTTCACCACTTCACCACTTCAATACTTCACCACTTCACCACTTCACCACTTCACCACTTCACCACTTCACCAATTCACCACTTCACCACTTCAACACTTCACCACTTCATCACTTCACCACTTCATCACTTCACCACTTCAGCACTTCACCACTTCACCACTTCATCACTTCACCAATTCACCACTTCACCACTTCAACACTTCACCACTTCATCACTTCACCACTTCATCACTTCACCACTTCACCACTACACCACTTCACCACTTCATCACTTCACCACTTCACCACTTCACCATTTCACCACTTCAACACTTCACCATTTCACCACTTCACCACTTCACCACTTCACCATTTCACCACTTCACCACTTCACCACTTCACCACTTCACCTCTTCACCACTTCACCACTTCACCACTTCACCACTTCACCACTTCATCACTTCATCACTTCACCACTTCATTACTTCACCACTTCATCACATCACCACTTCACCATTTCACCACTTCACCACTTCACCACTTCACCACTTCATCACTTCACCACTTCACCACTTCATCACTTCACCACTTCACCACTTCATCACTTCACCACTTCACCACTCCACCACTTCATCACTTCACCACTTCAGCACTTCACCACTTCACCACTTCATCACTTCACCAATTCACCACTTCACCACTTCATCACTTCACCACTTCATCACTTCACCACTTCACCACTTCATCACTTCATCACTTCACCACTTCACCACTTCACCACTTCACCACTTCACCACTTCACCACTTCACCACTTCACCACTTCATCACTTCACCACTTCACCACTTAACCACTTCACCACTTCATCACTTCACCACTTCACCACTTCACCACTTCACCACTTAATCACTTCATCACTTCACTACTTCATCACATCACCACTTCACCATTTCACCACTTCACCACTTCACCACTTCATCACTTAACCACATCACCACTTCATCACTTCACCACTTCATCACTTCACCACTTCACCACTTCATCACTTCACCACTTCACCACTTCACCACTTCACCACTTCATCACTTCACCACTTCACCACTTCACCACTTCATCACTTCACCACTTCACCACTTTACCACTTCACCACTTCATCACATCACCACTTCACCATTTCACCACTTCACCACTTCACCACTTCACCACTTCACCATTTCACCACTTCACCACTTCATCACTTCACCACTTCACCACTTCACCACTTCACCACTTCACCACTTCACCACTTCATCACTTCACCACTTCACCACTTCATCACTTCATCACTTCACCACTTAACCACTTCACCACTTCATCACTTCACCACTTCATCACTTCATCACTTCACCACTTCACCACTTCATCACTTCACCACCTCACCACTTCACCATCTCAACACTTCACCACTTCACCACTTCACCACTTCACCACTTCACCACTTCACCACTTCACCACTTCACCACCTCACCACTTCACCACTTCACCACTTAATCACTTCATCACTTCACCACTTCATCACTTCATCACTTCATCACTTCACCACTTCACCACTTCATCACTTCACCACTTCACCACTTCACCACTTCATCACTTCACCACTTCACCACTTCACCACTTCACCACTTCATCACATCACCACTTCACCATTTCACCACTTCACCACTTCACCACTTCACCATTTCACCATTTCACCACTTCACCACTTCATCACTTCACCACTTCACCACTTCATCACTTCACCACTTCACCACTTCATCACTTCACCACTTCACCACTTCACCACTTCACCACTTCACCACTTCACCACTTCACCACTTCACCACTTCATCACTTCACCACTTCACCACTTCACAACTTCACCACTTCATCGCTTCATCACTTCACCACTTCATCACTTCATCACTTCACCACTTCACCACTTCACCACTTCACCACTTCACCACTTCACCACTTCATCACTTCACCACTTCACCACTTCATCACTTCATCACTTCATCACTTCACCACTTCACTACTTAAACACTTCACCACTTCATCACTTCACCACTTCACCACTTCACCACTTCATCACTTCACCACTTCACCACTTCACCACTTCACCACTTCACCACTTCACCACTTCACCACTTCACCACTTCATCACTTCATCACTTCACCACTTCACCACTTCACCACTTCATCACTTCACCACTTCACCACTTCACCACTTCACCACTTCATCACTTCACCACTTCACCACTTCACCACTTCACCACTTCACCACTTCACCACTTCATCACTTCACCACTTCACCACTTCATCACTTCACCACTTCACCACTTCACCACTTCACCACTTCACCACTTCACCACTTCACCACTTCACCACTTCACCACTTCACCACTTCACCACTTCACCACTTCACCACTTCACCACTTCACCACTTCACCACTTCACCACTTCACCACTTCATCACTTCACCACTTCACCACTTCACCACTTCACCACTTCACCACTTCACCACTTCACCACTCCACCACTTCACCACTTCATCACTTCACCACTTCACCACTTCACCACTTCACCACTTCACCACTTCATCACTTCACCACTTCACCACTTCACCACTTCACCACTTCATCACTTCATCACTTCACCACTTCACCACTTCATCACTTCACCACTTCACCACTTCACCACTTCACCACTTCACCACTTCACCACTTCATCACTTCATCACTTCACCACTTCACCACTTCATCACTTCACCACTTCACCACTTCACCACTTCACCACTTCACCACTTCACCACTTCACCACTTCACCACTTCACCACTTCACCACTTCACCACTTCACCACTTCACCACTCCACCACTTCACCACTTCATCACTTCACCACTTCACCACTTCACCACTTCACCACTTCACCACTTCACCACTTCATCACTTCACCACTTCACCACTTCACCACTTCACCACTTCACCACTTCACCACTTCACCACTTCACCACTTCACCACTTCACCACTTCACCACTTCACCACTTCACCACTTCACCACTTCACCACTTCACCACTTCATCACTACATCACTTCACCACTTCACCACTTCACCACTTCACCACTTCACCACTTCACCACTTCACCACTTCATCACTTCATCACTTCACCACTTCATCACTTCATCACTTCACCACTTCACCACTTCACCACTTCACCACTTCATCACTTCATCACTTCACCACTTCACCACTTCACCACTTCACCACTTCACCACTTCACCACTTCATCACTTCACCACTTCATCACTTCACCACTTCACCACTTCACCACTTCACCACTTCATCACTTCATCACTTCACCACTTCACCACTTCACCACTTCATCACTTCATCACTTCACCACTTCACCACTTCACCACTTCACCACTTCACCACTTCACCACTTCATCACTTCACCACTTCACCACTTCATCACTTCACCACTTCATCACTTCATCACTTCACCACTTCACCACTTCACCACTTCACCAATTCACCACTTCACCACTTCACCACTTCACCACTTCATCACTTCACCACTTCACCACTTCACAACTTCACCACTTCATCGCTTCATCACTTCACCATTTCATCACTTCATCACTTTCACCACTTCACCACTTCACCACTTCACCACTTCATCACTTCAACACTTCACCACTTCACCACTTCATCACTTCACCACTTCACTACTTAAACACTTCACCACTTCATCACTTCACCACTTCACCACTTCACCACTTCATCACTTCACCACTTCACCACTTCACCACTTCACCACTTCACCACTTCACCACTTCACCACTTCACCACTTCACCACTTCATCACTTCATCACTTCACCACTTCACCACTTCACCACTTCATCACTTCACCACTTCACCACTTCACCACTTCACCACTTCATCACTTCACCACTTCACCACTTCACCACTTCACCACTTCACCACTTTATCACTTCACCACTTCACCACTTCATCACTTCACCACTTCACCAAATCACCACTTCACCACTTCACTACTTCACCACTTCACCACTTCATCACTTCACCACTTCACCACTTCACCACTTCACCACTTCACCACTTCACCACTTCACCACTTCACCACTTCATCACTTCATCACTTCACCACTTCACCACTTCACCACTTCACCACTTCACCACTCCACCACTTCACCACTTCACCACTTCACCACTTCACCACTTCACCACTTCACCACTTCATCACTTCACCACTTCACCACTTCACCACTTCACCACTCCATCACTTCACCACTTCACCACTTCATCACTTCACCACTTCACCACTTCACCACTTCACCACTTCACCACTTCACCACTTCATCACTTCATCACTTCACCACTTCACCACTTCACCACTTCACCACTTCACCACTTCACCACTTCACCACTTCACCACTTCACCACTTCACCACTTCACCACTTCACCACTCCACCACTTCACCACTTCATCACTTCACCACTTCACCACTTCACCACTTAATCACTTCATCACTTCACCACTTCACCACTTCACCACTTCACCACTTCACCACCTCACCACTTCACCACTTCACCACTTCACCACTTCACCACTTCACCAATTCACCACTTCACCACTTCAACACTTCACCACTTCACCACTTCATCACTTCACCACTTCACCACTTCACCACTTCACCACTTCACCACTTCACCACTTCACCACTTCACCACTTCACCACTTCACCACTTCACCACTTCACCACTTCACCACTTTACCACTTCACCACTTCATCACTACATCACTTCACCACTTCACCACTTCACCACTTCACCACTTCACCACTTCACCACTTCACCACTTCATCACTTCATCACTTCACCACTTCATCACTTCATCACTTCACCACTTCACCACTTCACCACTTCACCACTTCACCACTTCATCACTTCACCACATCACCACTTCATCACTTCACCACTTCACCACTTCACCACTTCACCACTTCACTACTTCACCACTTCACCACTTCACCACTTCACCACTTCATCACTTCACCACTTCATCACTTCACCACTTCACCACTTCACCACTTCACCACTTCACCACTTCATCACTTCACCACTTCACCACTTCACCACTTCACCACTTCATCACTTCACCACTTCACCACTTCATCACTTCACCACTTCACCACTTCATCACTTCACCACTTCATCACTTCATCACTTCACCACTTCACCACTTCACCACTTCACCACTTCACCACTTCACCACTTCACCACTTCACCACTTCACCACTTCACCACTTGACCACTTCATCACTTCACCACTTCACCACTTCACCACTTCACCACTTCATCACTTCACCACTTCATCACTTCACCACTTCACCACTTCACCACTTCACCACTTCACCACTTCACCACTTCATCACTTCATCACTTCACCACTTCACCACTTCACCACTTCACCACTTCACCACTTCATCACTTCACCACTTCACCACTTCACAACTTCACCACTTCATCGCTTCACCACTTCACCACTTCATCACTTCACCACTTCACCACTTCACCACTTCACCACTTCATCACTTCACCACTTCACCACTTCACCACTTCACCACTTCACCACTTCATCACTTCACCACTTCACCACTTCACCACTTCACCACTTCACCACTTCACCACTTCACCACTTCACCACTTCACCACTTCACCACTTCACCACTTCATCACTTCATCACTTCACCACTTCACCACTTCACCACTTCATCACTTCACCACTTCACCACTTCACCACTTCACCACTTCATCACTTCACCACTTCACCACTTCACCACTTCACCACTTCACCACTTCATCACTTCACCACTTCACCACTTCACCACTTCACCACTTCACCACTTCACCACTTCACCACTTCACCACTTCACCACTTCACCACTTCACCACTTCACCACTTCACCACTTCACCACTTCACCACTTCACCACTTCATCACTTCATCACTTCACCACTTCACCACTTCACCACTTCACCACTTCACCACTTCACCACTTCACCACTTCACCACTTCACCACTTCATCACTTCACCACTTCACCACTTCACCACTTCACCACTTCACCACTTCACCACTTCACCACTTCACCACTTCACCACTTCACCACTTCATCACTTCATCACTTCACCACTTCACCACTTCATCACTTCACCAATTCACCACTTCACAACTTCAATACTTCACCACTTCACCACTTCATCACTTCATCACTTCACCACTTCACCACTTCATCACTTCACCACTTCACCACTTCACCACTTCACCACTTCACCACTTCACCACTTCACCACTTCACCACTTCACCACTTCACCACTTCACCACTTCACCACTCCACCACTTCACCACTTCATCACTTCACCACTTCACCACTTCAACACTTAATCACTTCATCACTTCACCACTTCACCACTTCACCACTTCACCACTTCACCACTTCACCACTTCACCACTTCATCACTTCACCACTTCACCACTTCACCACTTCACCACTTCACCACTTCACCACTTCACCACTTCACCACTTCACCACTTCACCACTTCATCACTTCACCACTTCATCACTTCACCACTTCACCACTTCACCACTTCACCACTTCACCACTTCACCACTTCACCACTTCACCACTTCACCACTTCACCACTTCACCACTTCATCACTACATCACTTCACCACTTCACCACTTCACCACTTCACCACTTCACCACTTCACCACTTCACCACTTCATCACTTCATCACTTCACCACTTCATCACTTCACCACTTCACCACTTCATCACTTCACCACTTCACCACTTCATCACTTCACCACTTCACCACTTCACCACTTCACCACTTCACCACTTCACCACTTCACCACTTCACCACTTCACCACTTCATCACTTCACCACTTCATCACTTCACCACTTCACCACTTCATCACTTCACCACTTCACCACTTCACCACTTCATCACTTCACCACTTCACCACTTCACCACTTCACCACTTCATCACTTCATCACTTCACCACTTCACCACTTCATCACTTCACCACTTCACCACTTCATCACTTCACCACTTCATCACTTCACCACTTCACCACTTCATCACTTCACCACTTCACCACTTCACCACTTCACCACTTCACCACTTCACCACTTCACCACTTCACCACTTCACCACTTTACCACTTCACCACTTCATCA